>BGPR01003322.1:16746-101878 GCA_013235015.1 Araneus ventricosus | reverse complement strand
TTTATTCCCTTATTTCTTACTAATTTTACCTATTAAATTTTCATAAGATTGTAGTAATATATATAATATACTTAAAAAAACATATTTTAGGTATTTACTTATAAAAATTAAGATTTGCTTATATAAATTATAAACAAGCACACAATCTGAGAAATCGCCATGCCAACTGTAAGGCATCAAATAGCTGTACTTAACACAGAATTAAATGTTTTTCATTAACAAAATTTTACAAGGATATGCAGTAGAGCCTTGCTTAACGAGCATCTTGCATAACGAGTAATCTGCATAATGAGCAAAATAATTTTCTTAGAAAATGACTCGCTTAATGTGCAACATTATGCATAACAAGTGAAGAGAAGAGGAAGTCCTGGATTTTGCACCTACTACCGTCATATCCACAGAGATTTTATTTGCTTTAATTCCTACAGAGGTGAATACAGCAAAGATACAAAAAAGAGGAAAATTCACTAGAGTAAGAGTAGCTACATTTTTACATCTGTGGAGACATGCATTAAGGAAGAGATAAGTAAACACTTATTAATGAATGATTTATTCATCACCAAAAAAATAAATTATGGAAAAAATATAGTCTTTCTTACCGCCATGTATGAATTTTTTCAATTACAAATACTTATTTTTAACTAAAATCAATGTCTTTTACTCACTTTCTTAAAATAGATACAATTAACAAATAATGTTTTATAATAGCAATAATTTTTATAAAATACATATAATAAACCTAAAATATATAAATCAAATTTTGGATTATAAAAGAAAAAGGCACAAAAGAGTCCTACATAAATATCAGTTTAATGAATAATCACAAATTCACTATGCCTTAACCTCTAAACTGCCATGAATGAGTTAATTCAAATAGTTCTTTTTGTACAAGCTTCTTTTTTCGTGTCATGTTCTCAAACATAAATTTAATAATTTGGCAGCGACCACTGTTTTGTTTTAGTGCATTTAATTTTTTAAAATTTTGGCTGCAATTCATTATTTAGTTCTTCTAAAACTCTTTTTTCACTCTTCTCTGAGCTATTTTTAGCCATTCCCATCTCCCTTAATTTTTAACACCTTTCTCCAAATGTTTTAATATTCTCGGCGCTTTCACAGTTGATAATATCAGTTCTTATCGTAGACATAATTAAAAGTATTGATGACACAAATCACAATTTTATAACTCTTTCACATAGACAAACATAAAGCAGTCCATTCCATTCAATTTGTCCCAAAACTGTTTTTTTTTCCCACCACCTATTCAAGTCGAAAAATCATGCACGTCATTCAACTGTAGCTCCAAAGTACGACACACTCACCGCGGAACTTGATGTTTCAAAGTGCGCTTGCGGTAAGGGGGCAGTGATCTTCTCTACAGCTGCTCTTCGATCTCCTCTTCCTTCCCCCACTCCAAGGATTTCAGATGTGCTAATCGCTACCCTTTAAGCAGGGTCCCGATCCAGTCAAGCCTTTGATGTACCGACTACCCTCGCGAAGGGTCTTTAAAAAAAATCGGCGCACGAACTGTCAGATTTCCGCTTGTTTGGAAATCTGACTTCTACTAGCCCATATTCTAATTTTCACAGGTTTTCAACTTTGACGATTGTTTTTTCTTTCCCGTTTTCCAAAATTTCCATTTTGGATTCGAGATGAATGGCCCGCTTTAGCGCAATCGAACTTCGCATTCCGGTATGCTATGCTATGCCGAACACTGGGGAACAAAATGGCGTCATGAATATTATGTAGAAAAATATTGTCTAAAACCTAAAAGAAAAACACGTGTGGAGAAATTTCTTAGAAATAACAAAATAACCTTCTAATCCCAGGCCAATAGCTTGAAACATTGCCTCTAATCCCCATGATCAATCACAATGCGACACAACTGTGTTGGAACATCATTTTCTTCAAGTTCACTCGCTTTCCAACAGGAAGGGCCTGGGAAATTGGGTTTCTCATCCTCGGAAGTGAATAATAAAAAAGAAGCGGAATATGAAAATTTATAAAAGAAAAAAAAGGTGGAGCCAAAAAGAAATATACAAAAAAGCGGAAAATCGCTGAGGATTTTCACCCCTGTTCTTATCAAACATGGTGTCTAGGTACCAACCTTACTCTCAGAGAATATTAGAAATATCATTTCCACATTGTCTCCTACCTCAAAATGATTGAAAATGCAAGGGAAGGGGTTACCAAGAGAACCTTCACTACAGCTTGAAGGAAGCTTTGGTCAGAGTGCTTTCGAATGTGACATTGAGGAGTTTGAGACAGTACGCTGTGGACCCTAAAGTCAACGAGATTGTGTCTTTAGCTAAGATCAGGGGACTGGAGGTGGATAGCAATGATATTGATGAGCTTGGGGAAGAGCACAACTAAGAGCTGACCACCAAAGAAGTTATAGAGTTGCATTGAGTTTCACAGCAAGAATTATGGAGGAGAGTTTGTAGGAGAGGAAGTAACAACAAAGTAACAATCTTCTAGCACAATAAGAGAAATCCTGAAAGCATGGAAAACTGTTCTTCGTACATTGAGGAGAATCACCATAATAAGGCAGTGGCTATGCATTAGAAATTTATTTTATAATAATGATGTGTCGCATTTTCATCAAATTTTGACGTGTTGGTAAAAATAAATGTCTCTAGACAGCTTCCTACTAAAAAAGAGCTAGGTATGCATCATAATTCATATAAAAACTCAACAACTCTATTAAAACACTTAGAAAGATTAGTAAAATATGTAAATGAAGCATTGATCTCAATCCTGCAAATGATAGTAGGTTTCATACATAATAAACATATTATTTTGATTTTTTTTCTTCTGTAAATCATATCCACATGCTGGTTGATTCTGCTATAAACGAAAAGATGATTCTGCTATAAACGAAAAGATGATTCTGCTATAAACGAAAAGATGATTTACACTCCTTAACAATCTTATCTATAATTTTCTTTGAATAAACTCTATACATAAAATTTTTTGATTATTTTTTTTTCAGCATGGAATGCATTATCAGATTTTACATTAATTTGTATGGAAAAAATCGTTTTCGAGAGTTTTGCATTACGATTAAGCTTTTGGAATGAATTATGTTAGTTAAGAGAGGTTCCACTGTAGGGTACATACATATTTTATTCATTTATATAACAATACAGTAGAAGTTTCATAAGCAGATTCCTTTCTCCACCAACAAAAAAAAAAAACTAAAAAGAATGAATCTTCAAAAAAACTAAAAAGAATGAATCTTCAAAAAAACTAAATTCAACTCTTCATAACAAACTATATTAGGAATGACCAATGAACAGAGTGCACCCATGGAAGGAATATGAGGGTAGAACACAAATAGGACAATATCAAATACAAATAATTTTTATGATATCAACAGACATCAAACATAACAATTCATTTTATTTACTGGATATAATTCATGAAAACTAGAAATTTTAAATCAACTTCTGTTTCAAAATAGAAGAAATTTATAAGCAAAAAGACACTTTTAAAAAACTTCCTTCAAACATTTAATCTAACACATTAAATGTTTCAAAACCATTAGTAAAATAAAAAATCAAACACAGTACAGTCAACATTAGTCTTAATTAAATATCTTAACCATTCATTAATTTTTAAAACAGAACAAGCAAAAATGACATAACCAGACTTCTGAAGAAAAAGATTGTATGTATGATGAAAGATAATTATTCTTTAAAAATTAAAAAAATCCAACATAGAAAACATTTAGAAATAAAGCATGCAGGTAATTATGAAAGAAAAAATATTACATACATACACTGTAATAAAATACAAATTTTTAAAAAAAGATTAAACGTTTCCTTTACAAACCTTTAATCCCATATACAGATATAAACACACAAGACCTACATCAAGAATCGTAAAATAGCAAAGATATTCATGACCCTTTAGGTGTTTCCAAAGTCTACTTAATACATTTGAATTCTTGCCATTCAGAAAATATTCAAAAGCAAATAACAGCAACAAGTTTATAAAACTACTGAATACAATAACTGTCAAACTGCCCAAACACAGAAGAAATAAAGATGAAAGATCTGTAAAACAAAAAAAAAAGGAAATCCAATTAACAAGATGATGTAAACACAACAATACAATAATATTGAAGTATTTAAAAAAAAATAAATATCTTTACAATTTCAGTTCTGGGATATTTTTTAAAGTGTCCACTTTTATAATTTATAAATATTAAGTTAAAGAGCTTCCAGTGTTAAGTAACAAAACAGGTCTCTGGATTGCAACATAATAATTTTGAAATATGATTGTATAATGAGGAAGACAACTCAAGTTCTGTTTCCTGCTACTTGTATGGATGAGACTTTGGAAATGAACGTCACTATATCTATAGCTAAGTGCTTTATTCTTCCATCAAAGACAGGGATTTCCAAAGGAATTATGATAATATGGACATTTTGGACAAAGTCTGCCAGAAAAGGTGTTTTTCAATTGTCAAGGGCTTACTGGAGCACTCACTTCATGTTAAATAACAATCTTTAGGAAAATTCTTCCAGTCAATTTTTAGGCACATTGTCAGACTATTTTATTTGGTTAATTGTTATCTTAGACTTTGTTTCATTTTTTTGTATTTTATAACTTGTAACCATCTCATTTCTGATTTATTTTAAACTGATATTAACCTTCCATTAGACGCGTCAAATTTTGTTACTCAGTTAGGCACGTGGGGGACATATGTCACCCATTTTCTATTCCATTTCATTCTACAAATATTCTTCTGAGAAGAAATATATCAGTTGCAAATTCAGGGTGTGTAGTGATAAATTGCTGCAAAAATTAAGCACTTTTTAAGCATCTTAGCCCAAAAAATTAAGCACCTTTGTACATGCATGCACATATGTAGGCACACATATTTTTAAGCATATGTTCTATAATAATGCATAGTTTTT
This sequence comes from Araneus ventricosus, assembly GCA_013235015.1. Taxonomy (NCBI): domain Eukaryota; kingdom Metazoa; phylum Arthropoda; class Arachnida; order Araneae; family Araneidae; genus Araneus; species Araneus ventricosus. The sequence goes on along the minus strand of BGPR01003322.1, from coordinate 96,956 downwards.
ATTGAAAAATTTAAAATATATAGTTTTTTAAATTTCAGATATGTATTTTTGAAATTTTCATATCTGTATTTGCACATCTTCTATCGTAAAAATAAAGGAAGCCTTTTTGGTTTGACAAACACTAAAAATGATAATGCAAATTGTCATTACCACAAATGAAGACAACTTTTATAAGATTAACAATAAAAATCTGTGACCTTTTTCAACATTTCTTAAAATTACTAAATTACCAGTTAATTTGCCCCTTCATGATAACCATTCCAATACAGTAGAACCCTGCTAATCCGAAATTCCGGTTAATCCGAACCAATTTTATTTTCGAAAATTATATGTAATTGAAAGGATTTAAATATACATACTAAAAAACAAAAAAAGTGTACTTTTTCAGCATGCATAATTTTGTATACATTGAAGAAACTAATGCAATTATTCAAGGATCACATTTACATTTAATAAAAACACATTACATTAACATATCACATACACATTTACATTAATAATCTTTTGGGTGAAGAAAGAGCACATCCATTATTCTAATGAAAAGGGGAGACATATTCTCTTTCTAAATTTGAATAAAAGGAATTCAAGAGATAGTAGTACCGAGTACTTATAACTTTACATTTTTTTTATCACACATCTTTTTCTTTCATATTTTTATCGGAATTTTGGGTAATCAGAATTTGTTGTAATCTGAACAGGCACTAGTCCCAATTAGTTCGGATTAGCGGGATTCTACTATATACAGCGGTGCTCATTGTTGAAGAAAGAGGGAGTAGTAAAAAAGGTCATTAATAGTCCATTCAACAAAGGGTTTGAAAAAAAACATTAAATCAAATTGTTTTGAAAATTGTTACACATGTTCGTGAGGAGCTCCTGATGAACATACTAAAAGTCCCCGGTCCTGAAGGGAAGGGGGGGGGCACTGAGTATTTCAAGGACAGGTACTAAAAGTTTAACCTCTAGGCAATTAATGGAATTTAAAGTGCAGCGATTTGAAAATTAATGGGAGACACTTGTCCCCCACGTGACTAACAGAGGGTTACAGAACCCCAGACAAACCTGCCAAATCTTAGCTGCATTTGACTCAATTTTAGTACCAACATTGAATTCTTTGCTGGTGCAAAACAAAGTAGTGCCAACATTTCGGTTTAGTGACGACTGGAGTTCTGTTAATGGAAAAGTGCCTATAAACCTTAAGCTGGACATTCACGATCACTCCACACCGCACAAATTCAGTCACACAGCTCCAAAACCAGTGGTTGTCAATGTGAAAATCCAATGAGAATTGGAGTGGTGTGGTCAAAAGCTTGAATTTTCAACCTCTCTTGAAATCCATTTGGACTTTCGGCCATAAAACTGAAATGCAACCATTGTAGATACATGGGTGACGGGGAGTGAGGCTCTTTCACAAATACCACAAAACTACTGCGGGAGTCCCATTTTAAAAGTGGGGGGGGGGGATTAGGCACAGTAGGCCTAAGGGAAACAAGTGCTCATAGGTGATGGATTTCAGAGCTCCGGCCCGAGAATGACCTATCTAAATGGATGGGCTGAAAATTGGAATAGTATGGAGTGATCGTGAATGCCCAGCTTTATGCTATTACATTTTCATTCAACTCCCAGGAAAGCCAGTTTAATCTTTTGGTTTTAAAGCATAAATTGACCCTCGGGAAATGTATACTGATAAATATATCATGTCTATAATTCATACATTTTGTTTCTAACAAAGCAGCCTTCCAATAACTCATAATTCTGCCAGTTAACAGTATGAGCTCAGCAGAAAAATCAGAGGGGGTGATCCTTTATCAATTAAAGGAAGCAACAATCATGAGAATCATGTTTGAGCATTTTATGTTCTTGTTAAAGAACGTAAAAATTATCCCTGTTACCTTACCATCCTCCACATTCTAAATTTCAACACTGCAATCATGTAAAAACATTTCATGGCTCAATTCAAGTATATGGTACAGGGCCAAACTTGAATTGTTTTATTGCAGCCAAGAATGAAGCAAAAAGGTATTTGGACATTTTTTAATTAAATAATTTGGATAGGATTTTAAATCTAATATTAGAAGCAATTACAAAAGCAAGTTCTAGACAAATTTTAAATCTAATATCCACTAGTGGATTATGCATTGAGAGCACTGTCATGTTGCTGTCTTTTTGAAATGAAGACACCAGATTTTAGAAAAATAATTCTATTCAGACATAGGCACACACAAGACAAGCAACATATATAAAAGATACAGTGCGGTACGTTGCTCCTAAAAAGCCAGAGCTATTCCAAAAATAACGACCACAACTAGGCCTAAACATCTCGCCTTGTTTCTCGAGGTCGTCACTCAAACTGACACATTTACAGAATGCAACACTAGACTAGCAAGGGGTTGCGCCAAGCGTCCGATCAACCATCGCCAATGGTAGCCAAACACTACAAGCATTCCTACAAAAATTTATGTGAGATTTGATTTAGGCTCAAGAGATACAAGAAGAAACTAATAACAATTTATTAAAACAGCAACAAAATTAGAAGTGCAACATAATCACAAGAAAAGGGAAAAGACGACTGCATTGAAATAAACAGGAAAAAATCAATGCTCAACATGGAACCAAGTAATTTTTCATCTGAATGCAAATCTTTTATAAAAGTCTCTGCTTTTATTGGTATTCACAAAAATAGCAATTATAGGTTACAGTAAGAAATTCAAACAGCCTCATTGTGCTAAAATCCCTTCTACTTCTATTTTTCCTCCCCAATGGGGTCTGCTAATTTCAAAGCTGCAACACTTTCCATAACTATTACAATGTAATCTCCCCCTAATCTCTTGAAAAGACATTTTATAGATAATTCTAATTAATACAAAAAAAAATCAACCTTTTTCGCATGAGTCAGTTCATTTCAAAATACATAATACAGGGTGTCTGAGCTAAAGGTAGACAAAAATATTGGCTGATATGATAACCACATGCCATTACTAACTTACCTCCGAAATCTATGACTTGGGTAAATATTTCATGATTGTAATATAATACAAAAGCGAAAAAAAGAGAAAAAAAGAATAAAATGCTAGAACATAAAACATTCTGAGGTGAATTTCGAATAATTGGTCGAACGATTGGCATTTTTATAATGCTTATTTAATCTCGAATTTGACGAAATAATATAATGGGTAAATTTTTAATGAAAATAAAATACTTATTTTATAGAGTAGCTAACATTTAAACAATAAAAAAAAGGTCCAGCTAAATGTTCAAGAAGATTAATCATTACAAGTAAATCTTCTGTTAATTTGAAGGGGAATTGAACTCAGATTGTTAAAACAATTTCCATTTAAACATCAGTAAAATCGGTGCTAAAAAAGTTCTACTTCAGAATAAATAAAAACAAAACAATGAATTACAAGTTACAGTTAAAGGGCAGTGGATTCAAAAGAGAGTGTTTAGTGATTTCCGTTTCTACTGTTTGGTGAATACGGCCGTTCAGCTGTCAACATTCTCAACTGTTTAATTATAGAATTTACGCTGTAGGTTATGCAACTTCGTGTCATAAAATTTAAAAAATTAGAGTGAGAAAATTTAATAGTAGTGATGTTTGAAATTTTATGGTAAATAAATGCGTCTTAGTGTTTAGAAATATTAAGAATTGAAAACTGGCAACAACCCTGAGTTGCTTGGTAAACAATCAGGAAGATTTGATGACCTTGTTGAAGAAAGTGTGCAGTGTATTTAATGAATCAACAAGATATTCTCTGCCTTTTTGATAAGAGAAGTGCTGAACCAAGATGAATGGGCAAACTCCTGAAGGAAACGGATACAGCATGTCTGAATCTTCCGATAATGGCAAACGCGAAAATCCAATTCGTGTTTGGTGTGACGGATGGTAAGAATAATTTTTGAAGACATTTCGATTTATGTGCTTGAAATTGATGATTATTGAATTTTTATCATCTAAATTAAACAATAAAATTTCAGATTAATTAAAGGACTTATTACTGCTGTAAATTTATATACCAGTCCTTCTTAATCAATATGGGAAGAAGTTATCATGCATGTAATGTTTAAGAGTTCCAAATGTTTTCTTGTAAATTGCTACAATGAAAAGATATTATACCCATTAAAGATAAACAGTTCCATGTATTTGCTTTTAACTAGAAAATTCGATTACTATATTTCCTCCACTACATAAATGTTATGTATCGTTAACGCGATTTAGACCGTGATAAACTAATTTAAAAAAAAAAAACCTTTTATTTATTTCATAGTTGAAAATATTTTTGTAACAGGATTAAATGCTCTGAAGAAATTTAAAGCAATCTGTGTGTTCTAATAGAAGTAACATGTTAAACTATTTCTTATTTATTTGCCTCTATATAATTTGGCTTATCATGTGATTATTCCTCTAAGGAAGTTAATAAGGTTTTTTTAATAAAACAAAATAAAAAATTATAACATTTCATATGTGTTAAATGTTAGTATGTGATTAAGAATATCTTATCTTGGTTATGCACAAATTCCTATTTAGAGTTAATTTCCAAATCACAAATGTCCATGTAGGGTCATGTCAGGTGGGGTAAAATGGGTAGTCAAAATATATGACTTATAAAACAACAGATTTTTAATTATATATTTGTAGTTATTTTAGTTGGATATTGTAGTTAGCTGTTCTGACTTCCATTCCTCGACTGATATTTTTTTTTTACAGTTTCTTTGTAAGTGAGTGGTAACACAAAACTGAAGTGGGCAAGTTTATGTCATATGTTATGTGTTCTAACTTTGACCAGATTATTGATGAATTTTTATTATAGTGGCATATCTTTTTTTCGACATTTCTGCTGCTGCTTCAACTTGCAGCTAAGGGGGAAAAAATTCTTTTTTTAATCTCATATTTAGAAAATGGGTATATGGTTAGGCTTAACATTTTGCATCTAGTGTAGGAGATACAGCATAATTTTTTTTCATTAAATAAATAATTCATTTATGATGAATTGAAAATTAATGAAACATAGATATTCTATATTGTAACTAGTTTTAAAAAATCCTGCTCATAAAAGATCAGCAAAATCACCAGCTTTCTCTCATGAAGAGGAGCACATAATTGTTTAATCTTTAAAATTTATAGCAAGATGTGGTTATCAGAGGGATCTAAAGTGCAAAATTAAAAACCTAAAAACAATTCCACACAAAATAACACTTTCTTTGGCAGATGCCAAAAGTTTGCAACTAGATGTTTCTGTTTTTTCTGATATGCCTGCAAGTTCTGACAACCTGTCTTTGTCTCCACCTCAAGAGTGTAGATCACAAAGCACAATTTCTTCAACGTACAAAGATTTCAAATGTGCAAAATTGTCAGCAATATCACCAAAAGCTCCAAATTTCACAGCTGCTGCATACATGGATAATTCGAAGCAAAAATGCAAATGTGTGCAGACAAGTGCTGGTGAAATTTTATGGGGATGAGATTCTTCTGCTTTTTGGCGTATGTCCGCTTTTTTTTTGTTATTTTTGAGAAATTTTGCTTTTTTTTTGTCCTTTTTTTTCTCTATCAAAATTCCGGGGGGGGGGGCCCCTTCCAGATTTCCGGGGTTGTTTTTTTTTTCCCCCCCCGCCACAAAAATTTGCTTTTTCTTCCAAAAATTCCGCTTTTACACAAAGAAATGAAACCTTCCTATCTTCCGTTTTTGAAATTATAATTTATAAAGAGCTTACTTTACACAAAAGCACTAAGTGTGTAAAGAGCACTTTACACAATTGCATGAAGCAAAAGAAATTATTTGTCCTTATTTTTATTTATTTTTTTAGCTAACTTTTATCAAAAGACTATTAAATATAATTCTTCTCAGACTTCTGTTGAGTGAATGTTGCATCTCAGTAATGTGCAGGTGGTAAATATGTTTTAATGTTTAATTTTGTATTTTCTGATGTACTGATGATGTGTTACACTTGTTTGTCAACTTTTAATGTGAATGATTTAATAATAATTTGATATTCTTTTTCTTATTTATACATACTGAATTATAAATAATTAAGTTGTTAATTATTATTGTGTAATATTTTCATCATGTTGCATGTTCTGATGTTTTTTATTTCTTAAAACATCTTTCGCATATAAATTATGGTACAAATTTTTTGCTCGCGTATGGTTTCAGTCTTTTTGCTTTTTTGCCAATCTCATCCCTGATTTTAACAAGTGAAGATGTAATAGAAAGGTTAAAAATTGAAAGAGAAAATAGCAATATAATTGTCTTGCAGAAGTATCTGGAAATGATATTACTCAAAATACAGCTGTGGGACAAAGTCTAACTGTAGGTACCTGGGTAAAAGCATTATATTTGAGGGGAAAAGCAAGCCAGAATTCATTGACAAAAATATGGCTGTTGAAGGGACCTAAAAAGTGAAATATTTGGAAAAATTTAAGATGGGCAACTTTCATTCTTCTGGAAGTAGATGACTCAGATTATATAAAAAATTATCAAATAATAAAAGTTTTGGATGAGACATAATTTAATAACAGGGGTCATTAATTTTTATGATGCATAACAAATATACAAAATCATATGTTGGAGGGAAAAATCGTATTTTATTTTTTGACAAATTTACTGTATAAATTGAGCTTTTTTAAATAAATTAATAAAAATATTTTTTTAAATCTGACTTTTACTGTTATTATATCACTGTACTGCAACAAATAATTTATATTTTTAACATTTGCTGCTGTATCAGATTTGCATACCCATTTTACCTCACAGTATACCCATTTTCACCTGGGTGGGGTAAAATTGGAATACAAAACATATAGTTAAAAACAATCTCCCAGCAAACATGTATATCAAATGACTAATGAAACTTACTTAATTGTACTCTTAAGATGTGTAATGTATAGAAAAAACAAAAAAAGGTTTTAAAAAGTAATATTTTGACAATGCTTTTTAAGTGAAAAACTAAAAGTAGGGTATTTTCTACCCATTTTACCCCACCTGACCCTATACATTTACTCATTAGTATTTATCAAGTAAAAATGTCAGTATGTATATCACATTGAAATGCCACTAGATTTATCATATCTAACTAAATTTTGAACTGCAGGTGTTTTTTCTTATAAGTATTATTATTAACATGGGTCCTGAAACTTTGAAGCATAAGATTTGAAAATGTCATATGTAAACATAAATTTTATAAAAACTTGTATGTATTATCACCAAGTAAAATTTTATGAAGTCTTTAAACTCTTGGTCTTTGTCAGTAGACTATTTATAACACAGATGAACTCTTGTTGGTTTTTTAACATATTAATAATATTGAAACAAGATGTCTTATTATTAATGATTGGCAGTAGCCTCACGGCATTGCCTGTGACATCCTGAATTTCAACATTTTTTTTAAAAAGCTTACAATCTTCAGCAAAGGGATTATGACGTTGCATGGTTTGGACGAAATGCATGCTGGGAAAAGAACGCGGCGACCTTGGTTACAAAGAATCGATGGAAAAAATTGAGCAGAAATATTTTAACACTTCAGAAAATTAATTAATATTCAACCATAAAAGATATTTTAACCATTCTTGTTTTAAATAAGTGGGAAATATTCCACTCATTACCTCAAAAAAATGAAAGAGATAACTTTATTAGAACGGGAGATTCAGTAAATTTAAATACAAAAACAAAATTTTGTCGGCAAAACTGACTATTTTTTTTTTTTAATTTCTCAAAATTCAGTAAATTACATTTGAATCTCAAGATAAATTTCATTAGAAAGAAAATTGTTTGTTCTATCCAATGGTGCATTCATTGTTTTTCAACTATCATTAGAAAAGATACTACAGCCGTAAATGTGCCGAAAATGACCCAAAACATTAAATAAAAAAATTTCTAAATTAAATTTTAAAATTCCGGCTTCGAGGTGCATTCAGTCACCATTACGACTACCTGTGTGCCAAATTTCATGGCTGTAAGTGTGATAGATTCATCTGGACATCGCAGACATGCACACAAACATTGCCTTTTATAAGTATAGATATATATTTATATCTAAATTAATCTTGGTTTATTTGTATTCCTTCCTTATTCAATATTTCTTTTTGTAGCTATGATATGGTTCATTTTGGACATGCAAACCAGCTGAGACAAGTAAGCATAAAAACCTATATACTAAATAGCTCAAATTTCATTGTACAATGAATCGTTTAAGTTATTTTGAGTTAATTTTATTTTTTTACTTTTGAATAAAATGTTAGTGTTTCGAGAATTATAATATCTGTTTTTGGCAGGTAATTGCATATCATAATTATTGAATGTTTTTATTTCATGCTAACTTAGGTTAGTTCTTTAACGCTAATTAATTGAATAAGAAATCCAAAGAATTGTTACCTAAATCAGTAATGTATCTAAAAAAATGTTTGGTTATATTACTGATAAAAGCTATTTTAATTTTCTTTTTTATTTATTTATTTATTTTTCCCTCTTAAAGTAAAGCTATCTCGGTTCATAATACTTCAATCTCCTTTAGAATAAAATAGGAAAGGAAAACTGTTTATTTTTAACTTCCTTATATTACCTTTCCTTTGCGGTTTTAAAATTAAAAAAGCATGTGTTTCTCATCTTTCTTGTAATTGAATGCTGTATACCATGTTTTACCATACAGTGCTCATAATACATATAGTATTAAATATTTTTTAAGTTTCATCATTTATTTGAGTTTTGATACTTTCAAGCTCAACTTGTTTTGTCAGTATCTATAATTATATTTTTAATTACTATTCATGCTTAAAGCTCTTCTGTTGACCTGCCACACGCTCTTCTCTGACAGTCCTTGACACATTTGTAGGCCTTGGAAGCACCTCAAGGATCAGTTACTTAAAAATAAAAAAAAAAGCTAATGGGAAGAAAAAATTACACCTCCTGTCCCATTTCTTTTTTCCTCACTTTCTCTCTCTCTCCCATTATTATCATTAAAAAGGAAGTACTTTTAAATTGCTAAAGTGGAGGGGAAAAGAGCATTTGACACTTGAAAGAAGTTGTTTTCCTTCAGTGTTTTTCAACTTTGACCACAGCTCTACCTTGGTTTTAGCAAAACATTGCACAATATTTGTGTAGAAGGCAGTTAAGGATTTCCTTATGAAAAAGAAAATTAGATGCAACACATGTTCTCTTGTGGTTATGTATGTATCTGCGCAGCAGGTGGTTTTTTTATGATGCCATTATTTGACTGTAGAATGTGCCAGATGATCATAAAAGATCTTAATATGCAATAGAAAGTGTATTAGCACTGTTATTAAAGATTGGCACATAATAGAATAGCCTAGTACAGGTTTCAAACTAGTTGAGAAAAATATTCAAAAAAATAGATATGTAAAATATTTTAATAACAGCCTTTTATCTTGGTGGTTGAATAAATGTTTTTCTGTGTTGAAATAATATGTTGTTTTTCTAATATTTTTTAAAATGTAAAATCAATCATCATTTTTCAGTTCATGCTTTGCTATTTCATATATGTATGAATATACATTTAGAAATACATATATGTATACAATTTGTTTCATTCATTTTTGTATGCTACTTGTTATCAGAACTTAGACATTCTATACCTGTTTTCACCTGAATGGTTGAAAAACCAAAAATGTGATTTTTTTTTTCGTTGCTTTTGCTATAAAATCTAAAAGTAGTGTAACTGAAATTTGTTAAGTACATCTACTTTTGCCAAAAGACATAAAAGTTTCATGATTTATGTTTTTGCAAGAAATATCTTGTTTCTATTAGATTAATCAGTGTGCATTTTGATGCAGTAAGCTTTTATATGCTTTGTAACTGTATGGCCCATACAGTCTAGTGAGCAGGCTAGAAAAAGGGAATATGAGAAAAATAAAAATCATGTTGGTAAATACTCTTAGGCTGTGCTGTATTTAGGAGGTTTTGGTTAACTTTTTTTTTTCCCACAACATTTTCTGCAAAACATAAGAAAATCATTTTTTTCCCCTTACCTGAAATTCCCAATGCTTCATAAAGTAAAATTTTTGTTTCTTTATCCTTCATTTGTTGTTTTTTAAATTATAATTAAACTTATTGTATTAGTAGAATATATCAATGACGTGACATGTGTCCAAATAGGATGAACAATTATTTTGAAGAATATAAATGCCTTTTGATGACCCAGTGAATAAATATATTATACTTAAACAACAATTTATCTGATTTCGAAAATTGCTTAAAAGCAATTTTATAATTCATATTTACTATGCTAATTTATGTAATCAATTTCTGGTTGCAACTTACTGGGAAACTTACTGAAATTATGTTATCTGCTCAATCCTATAAAATGTTGTGAACAGGAGTTCAAAAGTCAGATTAGAATTCTGCACAGATTTTTTTGAAGTTTGAATAATGAAGTGCTTATACCTTTATTATATTGATTCATTACCTTATTAAATTCAAATTCCTCTGTTGAAGAAGTGAAATGGTTAAAAATGGAAAGAAATAAAATATGAGAAATTTTATTCCTTTCCATTTCTTTCCATCCACATGCTGGAAATTTTGATAAATAGTTAATTCCATGTAAAATCAACTAGTGGCCGAGACACCGTGTCTTTGGATTTTGTTGTTTTTTGGCTCAGAACTAGTGCTAGTACACTAGATGAAAAATACAAATTTTTAGATTATTTGAACAATTTGTGTCCGAGTTATGGATTTTTGAAATTTCACGAATTTTTAAAATTTCATAATCTTTAAATGATTGTAACTCAAGAACTATTTGACCTAGAGAGCTGAAATCTGTGTCATTTTGTTCAGTTTTTTTTATGTTGTTTCATAAAATATATAACATGATCAACTTATTTTTTAAAAAATATATATATTATTTAACCTCGTATTAGAAACATGCCAAATTTCATCATGGTATTGCTTTGGTATCATTAAGAAAAAAAATATTTTCAATATTAGTATTACAGTCCAGTCAACAAAGGGTTTGAAAAAAACATTAAATCGTATATTTTTGAAAATTGGCACACATTTTCATGAGGGGCTGCTGATGAACAAACTTAAGAGTCCTGAGAGGTGCGGGTTCGTGCCGCCATCTTGGATTTCATCCCCTTTTTTAGTTTTTCTTGAATAGCTCGAAAACTATTTAATTTTCAAATTACACATGATACAACAAATTAAAGAATGTTTAATTCCCTACCAACGCATGCTTTTATTTTTGTTTTAGCTTAAATAGTTTCTGAAATAATGGATTTCATAGTTTGCTACCATCTTGGATTTCAACCCCCCCCCCTCTCCTTTTTTTAAAAATTTTTCTTAAATATCTCGGAAACTATTAAAGCTAGAAGAAAAATAAAAGCATTCGTTTGTAAAGAATTTTATGACCATTAATTTGTTGGATTATGTGTAATTGAAAATTGAATAGTTTTCGAGATATTCAAAAAAGACTAAAAAAGGGGGGTGAAATCCAAGATGGCGGTGCAAGCTCCCCTTTCAGGACCAGGGATTTTTTAATTTGTTCATCAGAAGCCCCTCACGAACATGTGTGCCAATTTTCAAAACTATATGGTTTAATGTTTTTTTCAAACCCTTCTTTGGCGACGACTTCTTGTAATACAAATATTGAAAATGAAAATAATTTTTTTTTCCTTAATGATACCAAAGGAATACCATCATGAAATTTGGTATAAATGTTGGTAATATGATGTTTTATAATATCTATAATTTTTTTCAAAAAAATTAAAAATTGGTTGTTTTTCAATTTTTTGAAAATTTAATTTTTTAAAATAAAATTTTAAAAAATAATTTAGTCATGTTATATATTTTATGAAACACTATAAAAAACTGAATAAAATTATACAGATTTTAGTTCTCTAGGTCAGATAGTTCTTGAGTTACAATCATTTATAAAGATTATAAAATTTTCAAAAATTATGAAATTTTCAAAATTTCAAAGATCCATAACTCGAACACAAATCATTCAAATTATCTGAAAATTTGTATTTTTCATTTTGGAGGTAAGTACAACAAACAGGCAAAATATCAATCTAAAACATTGATGGCAAAAATCATCTTTTTTTGGTTGATTTGACATGGAGTTACCCAAATATAAAATATTCTAGAATATATTTATAGAAAATCAGTTTTTTTTAATGAATTCTTTAGACTTAATTATGTTCAAAACATTTTTTTATGAATATTTAACACTTGTGACATGGCAAGATAGGCATTTGAGCTTTTGCTTTTGACCCTCCAGGTGACAAACTTTCATATGATGGCTTTGACCAATTAACTTTTTAAACTAATAGTCTATTTTCTTTTGACATAATCAAAATGCTGTAATCGGAATTTTTTTTATTATTTTTTTATTGTTGCCTTCAGATTTTTCAGAAGATGTCACTAAATGTCAGCTAACTGCTTTGTAACTGAGCATAAAAAAAATGGAAAATGTCTACTTATAGAGTTAAGTAATGCCTCGATCCAATATGTAGGCTTCTAAATGTGATATTTGTTTCTTCAAAAGCCTCAGGAAAAGCAAATTTATTGTAATTTCTTTCTCATATTTTATAACATTAAATAAAATTTTAGTATTTTTCCTTAAACTCAACAGCATCGTTTGCAACTGCCAAAATGTGCAGTGTTCACAAGGTACATCAACCTTACACCCCAGCATGTGCAATTTTTCACCAACTTTCTAATGCAGTGTTGCTATACTTGATGCATTTGTCATGCATTCCACCAGCCATCATAATAACAGGAAAAGTACAAAAATTAATCAATTTAGAATGATATTTATTTTTATTTGCCTTATATTAAATAAATTTTGAAATATTTATCTGTTTATTGTTATAGGCTAAAGCTATGGGAGATTATTTGATTGTTGGTGTACACACCGATGGTATGTTAAGAATATTTGCATTTTTACTAAAACAATATTATCACTACTTGAACTGTTGTTACAGTGTTTATCTCAATCTAAATTGTAATTATTAATGTAAAATTTTGTATGATTCTAATTCATGATTTAATTTTTTTTCCCTCTTTATTCTCATAAGTGTTGTTTGTATATTCTATATTGTGACGTTCAGGGAATTGCAGCGAATTCATGAAATTTCAAATCAAATAGGATCCAATTTCCTTGCTTTTGATTAATTCTCATTTTTTTTAAATTAATTTTTCTGTTAATTATGCTCGCAGCTGTTTATAATCAAACTTTTTTAGTTTACCAATGTATTCTTTGCTACGTGTATCTAAATCATTGTTTTAAAAATTTTTAAACTGATATCTACAAATTCTTTCAAACGGAGAATGTTCACCATAAACTGTCACAAGCAAGTAATAATTTTCTGCTGCAATTCTCCTTAAAATAAGATAATTCATTAAAAATTTTACATTTTTTCCCCACAAAATTACCCTTTCTAAATAGAACAAAAGATATAAATTTTATACCTCAACCAAACATCATATATTAACTCATGTTTACAGTATTTTTTGTAAACAATGTTATTGGAAATTATAAGCAAGTAATCACCTTAACACTATCTGTTAGCAAATGGGGGAGGGACTCTCACAATGACCTGAAAGCTCAAGATGCTTTTCTAGATATATGAAATTGTACTGTAAGTTTATAAAATGCAACTTTTTATATTATATGAATCTGTGTATTGAGTGTTACCTTTTTTTATGTGCAGAGTATTGCCCTCTTTTAACAACTTCAAATATATTTTTGCCATTCCAACTTACATCATTTTCTTGTGTTACAGAGGAAATTACTAGACATAAAGGTCCTCCCGTCTTCACTGAACAAGAAAGATACAAGATGGTTCGAGCTGTGAAATGGGTTGATGAAGTAAGCTATGCAGGTTTCATGCATAACGTATTAAATCCTTTTGTAAATATTATTATCCTTTAAGTTATTTTTCACTCACATAATTTAAGTTATTTTTCACTCACATAATTTAAGTTATTTTTTATGTTGTTATATCTTTATCAATTTTAATATAAAATGCATCCGAATTTTTAAAAATCTATTTTGGGCATCTTAAAATCATTTTAAGTCTTCGGTAAAGCAAATTTTTATTGTTCTTTGGTGAAAATCAATTATTTAGCTCATTATACTATTTTATGAAGAAAAATGCAATAATTAGAATCATAATTAATACCCCTTTAAAGTTTTATCAGCTGGCTGTCTGAGCTCCAATTTGATTTTGTAATGTTAAAGGTATTTTTAATGTCCTTTAAAATAAAACAGTTGACAGATATTTAAACATGTTTTAATTTAGATGTAAAAAGATTGCTTTCAAAATATAGGTGTTGCCACCCATTTTATATTTCGCACTTCCTGTTGTCTTTTCTAATTATGTAACTTGTTATTCAGCTAGCGATACTGGCAACGAAAAAGAATTAGTGTAGAATTTCATCCATGTTTACGTTTTGATATAATTCCTGTACATAAATGTAAAATAAATAGTGTATAGATTAAAGATCGTCTTCAGTCACAACAAATTGGCGTCCGTGGACAGGATAGAATTCTGCGTTCTAAGAATTCAGAACTATAAAATGTGCAGGTACGAATAATTTAAATTACTGCTTATGAGTTACGATATGAAGTTTACGAAAGTGATTTAAGTTTCAGAAAGTATATTCACTTTATTTCTTCTTTATAAACAGACATTAAGAATTTATTGTGAATCATTTTAAGAAACTATTTTAAGTTTCATGTGAATATGGATGCTTTGAAAACAAAACGAAAGTCGTTAAGAACTTCGTTTACGGCTACGGCGAACAAGTTGAAGGAATGTTTGGCGAAGAAAGAAGACGCCAAGGATGGCGATAAGCTGCGCGCATTGAACTCTCAGTTAGAAGATAAATTCTTACGTTTAGATGAGATTCAGAATAAAATTTCGTCGTTACTTTTAGAAAATACTGACACTGCTGCCGAATACGAAACTGATTTTCAGGCGGCAGAGGATTATAGAGATAATTTTCTTGAGCTTAAATCCAAGTTAGAAACGCTATTAAATAAAGATTCTGGATCTTTTTTGGAAAGTTCTTTTGAGCTTGATGTGGTAAAATTAAACTTACCTAAATTTGAATTAAAGATGTTTTCTGGTGATCCTAAGGAATTTTTGACATTTTGGAGTATATTTTCAAAAATTCATGACTCAGAGGAACTGACTGCTATAGACAAATTCCAATATTTATACCAGTCTATGGTGCCTGATTCGAGAGCTGCTAGATTAATTTCCAGTTTCCCAATAACAACTGAAAATTATCCAAAAGCCGTCGAACAGCTGAAATTAAGATTTGGCCGGGAAGACCTCTTGGTGCAAATATATGTCCGCGATCTCCTTTCACTGGTTCTGAAAAATGCTACGACTGGAAAGAATGCCCCTGATTTAGCCACCCTCTACGATATGCTAGAAACAAAATTAAGAGCATTGGAAAGCTTAGGGCGCACAAAAGAAAAATTTGCTGACTTTCTAGAGCCATTGGTGGAGTCATGTTTGCCAGAAAATGTTCTGCGAGCGTGGGAAAGGAGTAGAATTTCAGAAAGTACTGAGGATGCTACAAGTCAGAGATCCCTGGAAAAACTTATGTGCTTTTTACGCCATGAAGTCGAATCAGAAGAAATGATACGTTTAGCTCGTGAAGGATTCGGTAAAGATAGGGGAAGTGGTGCTACACGAAAAGATTGTCAGAAATCGGTCCATAAAGATGAACCCACTGCGGCTACGTTAATTTCAAGTACAACTGGTGCAAAACTTAATTGTATTTTCTGTGACCGCCCTCATCTAAGTCAAGACTGTCAAAGGTTATCTGATATGAGTTATGAGGACAGAAAATCGCAAGTTATAAGAAAAAGATGCTGTCTCGTTTGCCTTAAGGTTGGACATTTAGCAAAAAGGTGTCATAGTAGTGTGAGATGCTTAATTTGCAAACGGAGACATTATCCATTACTTTGCCCAGATTTACGCAAGGAAAAGGAAAGTAATCTTTCGTCTAAGGACAGAACAGCCGATACTGAGCAGAGATCTACAGAAACACTGCTAACAAATCTTCCCTCTGAACATGAAATATATCTCAAAACTATTATGATCAGACTACGAAATAGAGACAAGGAAGTCTGTGTTCGAGCATTGTTGGATGATGGATCCCAGCGGTCCTATATTGAAAGGAATTTAGCTGCAGAACTATTCCTTTCTCCATCTGGAAGAGAGATATTTTCTCAAGGGCTGTTTGGCGGAGGAATTTCCCCTGCTTCTGAGCATAAGAGATACATGGTAAACGTAGAAAGCTTAAATCGCAAATATTCAACTCCATTGTCTCTTCTCGAGCAACAAAAGATATGCTCAACCCTGCCTAGAATACATGACAGAAAATTGCTTTCTGAGCTTGCTTCCAGAGGAATAAAACTTACAGATGTTGGAAGAGATTCACCACCTATACGAGTTCTTCTGGGAGCTGATATACTTGGAAGCATTTTGACTGGCAGAATAGAAGTATTATCTTCAGGAGTATCTGCAGTTGAGACCTTGCTGGGTTGGACAATTTTAGGACTGGGGAAGAAAAGGGAAGTTGTTAACCTGGTCACATTAAGCTTACAGAATATGGACGTGCCTAAAATGTGGGACTTGGAAGTTTTGGGCATTACAGATCCCATAGAGAAGATAAATGAAAGCCTTCTTGAAGAAGAAACTTTGACCCATTTTAAGGAAACAATTAGGATCTGTGAAGATCAAAGATATGAAGTGGCTTTACCATGGCTAGCTGGACATCCTGCTCTATATGATAAATACGACGCAGCAGAATCCAGACTTCGCACAGCAACTAAGCGTTTGATAAACGAAAATTACTTTGAAGCCTACAATAACGTATTTAAACAGTGGGAGGAAGAAGGTATTATAGAAGCTGTCCCAATAAATCAGCTTGCCAAGGAAGTCCATTACCTACCTCACAGACCCGTCATTAAGCCATCAAGCAATACCACAAAGGTTCGCCCAGTTTTCGACGCTTCGTTCAAGAAACCGGGATTTGCCTCCTTGAATGAATGCTTAAGTGTGGGCCCAAGTCTTGCACATAAAATACTGCCTTTACTATTAAGATTTCGTTCTGGTGCCATAGGTGTAATTGCAGATGTGAAACAGGCATTTCTACAGATACGTTTGAGAACTGAAGATAGAGATGTCCTAAGATTTTTATGGTGGGAGAACACTGGATGCTCGGAAATAAGAATTTATCGTCATTGTCGAGTAGTCTTCGGCGTTTCCTCCAGCCCTTTTCTGCTGAATGCCACTATAAGTTACCATCTAGAACGAGAAAAATTCCAGACAGAGAGCCTCAGGAAGACAATTGGTCATTTAAAAGAAGGATTCTACGTGGACAATTTAGTTACGAGTGTTAATGACGCTACAGAACTGGAACAACTGAAATCGCAATCCATAGAAATAATGAAAGAAGGCGCATTTGAATTGCGCTGTTGGGCTTCTAATGACTCTAAGGAAGATCAAGATAAGCAAATGGTACTTGGCCTGAGTTGGGATGTAGTCAGCGACGAACTCTCTTGCAAGCTACCAGCAAATACAGATTGCACCCAAGAAAAGCCTGTTACAAAAAGGGTATTGCTATCTGTGATCAACAGTGTATACGATCCGATTGGCTTTACGGCTCCAGCTTTATTGTTACCAAAATTGCTTATGCAAGAAGCTTGGAGAGGAAAAATAGGCTGGGACGAGGTGTTGCCTGTAGAACTTGAACATAAATATAGACTTTGGGAGAAAACCATGCATTTCATGTCTAAATGTTCAATATCTCGAAGATTGTTTGCTGAAAATTACGATGATTTCACGTTGCACATCTTCACAGATGCTTCTGCCTACGCTTACGCTACATGTGCCTTTCTACGATGTGAATTCAAAGAACAAGTGACGGTCAAACTCATAGCAGCAAAAGCTCGACTTGCTCCAATGAAAAAATCCACAATCCCACGACTTGAATTGTTGGGAGCAGCTCTAGGCGCTCGATTAGCACAAACGGTGGATTCTATCCTACGAACTGCTTCTAAAACATACTTTTGGTGCGATTCAATGGTAGTTTTAAGCTGGATTAAGAAAAAGGAGCCATGGAATACATTCGTTGGAAATCGAGTGAAGGAAATCAGGGATTTGACCAATATAGATGACTGGAGACATGTACCTGGAGAAGTCAACCCTGCTGATCTAGCTACCCGATGCTGTGATTGGTCTGGCCTCCTGCAAAGCAAATGGTGGGAGGGTCCCGGCTGGCTGTATAACGATGAAGAATCTTGGCCATGTTCTGAGGTATCAGAGACTCCGGATGAAGCATTTCTAGAGCGGCGTAAGACAGTTGTGACAAATTTAGCCACAGGAAATGAAGTTAGATTTGGAGATAGATTCCTGTACTTTTCGAGCTATAAGAAAATTCTCCGAATGACTGCTTATGTTCTCAGATTCTGCAACAATATTAAGAGAAACTCTCCTAAGTTAGTTAATTCACTTTCATGTGAAGAGATTCAAAAGGCAGAGGAGACCCTAATAAAAATCATGCAGTCAGAATGGCCATCTGAAATACGTGAGAAATACAAGGATACGATACAGTTTTTCGAGGAAAATGGCATCCTGAAAGTTCAAACAAGACTGATTCTCAGTCAAGATCCAGAGGACTTTACACATCCTACAGTTTTACCAGACCATCCTCTTCTAGAAAGACTGGTTTTGCATATTCATAGATCCCTAATGCACGCTGGAGTGTTAACGACCTTAGCACAATTAAGAGAAAAATTCTGGATTCCCAAGGGTCGGAGAGTTGTAAAGGCAATTTTACGACAATGTATAAAATGCAAAAGGCTGACAGCTGGCAAAGTTAACCCAGATCCAGCTCCTTTACCTCCCGACAGAATACACAGAGTTGCAGCCTTTCAAATAACTGGCGCAGATCTGGCCGGTCCTCTTTCCTTGCGTGGTGGGAGCAAAGCGTGGATAGTTCTATTCACGTGCGCAGTATATCGAGCAGTCCATCTAGAACTGGTTTCATCTCTCTCCACCGAATCGTTTATGCAAGCTTTGAGAAGATTCTGGGCAAGAAGAGGAAGAGGTTCTACGCTATACACTGATAATGGTACGAACTTCGTAGGAGCAGCAAATGCTTTGAAATCTTTGGACTGGGATTTCATTCAAGCCGAATGTTCTTTAATGAAAATAAAATGGTTGTTTAGCCCTCCTTCCGCCCCATGGTACGGTGGATTTTGGGAAAGGATGGTTCGCAGCATTAAAGAACTCCTCCGAAAGTGTTTGGGCAAAGCATGCGTAACATATGAAGAGATGTTGACTTTACTCTCCGATTGTGAGGCTACAATAAATGGGCGACCATTGACATATTTGTCAGACGATCCGAAGGAGCTGAAACCTCTTACGCCTGCTCATTTCATCCAAGATATTAAAGGAAGAGAAACATTTGATTTGGATCTGATTGATTCTCAGCATATATTGAAACGAGTGCGTTATCTTCACACCTTACGATCAAATTTACGCAAACGTTTCTACAAAGAATACCTTGGAGAGTTAGTAAGAAGTCCTAAAGTAGCTTCAAAAAGGAAGATGATTTCTCCAGGAGAAATCGTCATAGTTGAATCAAAGAACCCAAACCGAATGAATTGGCCTTTGGCTCAAGTGATCGAATTGCTTCCAGGCAAGGACGGCGTGGAGCGTGTGGCTAAATTACGACTAGCCAGTGGTGAGATCATACAACCGCTTCAACGAATTTATCCTTTGGAGCTCAGCGCTAGTGACCATCTCATCGAGGACCACCAAGGAACTGATATAGCTGCGCAAAACCCAGGCCCTACTGCAGCTGATGTTCTCGAGGAAGTAAAGAAATCTCGATGTGGCCGTCCATTAATTCCTGTTAAAAGACTGAATTTGTGAACTGATAATAATTTTTATTTTTGTAATGCCAGTGTGTAATAATTTGTTTATGTTTGTATTGCTTTAAAGTGTTTGTCTGCAATACAAAGGTGGGAGAATGTTGCCACCCATTTTATATTTCGCACTTCCTGTTGTCTTTTCTAATTATGTAACTTGTTATTCAGCTAGCGATACTGGCAACGAAAAAGAATTAGTGTAGAATTTCATCCATGTTTACGTTTTGATATAATTCCTGTACATAAATGTAAAATAAATAGTTTATAGATTAGAAAAGACAACAGGAAGTGCGAAATATAAAATGGGGGGCAACATTCAGTCAGTTGTAATCAGGTTAGGTCTGGTTCTAATAATTTCTGTATTTCCAATGATAAATTTAGCTTTTGAAAGTAGTATCTTAACCAGTGTGGTTTAACTTACTTTGATAATTTTGAACAAATAATTGTTCATTAAGTTTTAAATAAACATAAAGGTGTAAGTATAATTCTTTATGAAAATTTAAGATAATTATTTCACAAACTATATGGGCAATAAAATTCATGCGAGATAATTTTGAATTCAAACTTTGTTTAGAAATACTTGTATATTTATTTTGAAGGCTTTCTCTCTCTCTTCTCTGAAGAATATTATTTCTCACTTTAATAATTCAAAATTGTTCCTCTAATGCATTATAAGAAAACGTTTGGGTTTATGGGTTAAACAAAGATGGTTATTTTGAAAATTACAGGCAAGTAGAAGGAACCAATTTCTTAAGGATATTTTTATAATTAAAGACTGGATCTAAGATTAAAGAGATTAAGACTAAAGACTGGAGTTAAATTTTTTTTAAACTTTAGTAAAATAAAAATAAATCTACTTGGTCTGTCTATTTTTAACTATCTATTACACCAGTATATGACAGTAATTAAAACTCATGTCAAATGTTGATAATTACCATTCTTTTCAGTCATTTTGTTGACTGGAATGATATTTATCTTAATCTGATTAATAATAGCGTTTCAGAGAATACTCTCTTTATTCCCTGTATTCTATTCTTTCATGTTTGTAGTAGGCAATTAAAATTTTCTATATGTCGTAAGAAAGATATTGGGGAAAATCTCACCTTCATTATATATTACATATAAAATAAACTTGGATTGTTTTCCTTTTAAAACTCTGAAACTGAATGGCATTGATAAAAACAAAAGAAATTACAAATCCACTTTATTATTCCATCTAATAGAATGCAAATTTTGCATAACTAGAACTTGGCGAAAAATATAAGGACGATAAAAGCAAAATTCTTTAGCCTGGAGCACATGATACCTAGTGTCCGTTTAAATTGAATTTCTAAAAGTACTTAAAAATGTTTATCTATATAAATTGTCAGTCTTTAATGAATGCATTTTCTAAATTGGTATTATGGAATTTTGGTATCTTGTCTTAAGACAGTGAAATTAAACAAATGAATTCAGCAATGATTGTTAAATTACTAAAGGAATTCTGTAGTTGATTATTTATTTTTAGGCAGTTATATTTAGCAAGACCTCTGGTTAATTTATGAGGTGCTGTAGGTCACTTATGAATATGACTAATTATCATAGCAGCCTTAGGGCTCCTCATTTTGTATAGACTTCAAATCCTCAATTCTCATAAGAGACCTTGATCTATCGTAAAAAAATTTTTTACTATATATATAAAAGTGGTACTTTAATTTGCCATTTTCCTTTCAGGTATATTTTGTGTAGGAATTTTTTCATCTTTTTCAGGTTGTTGAAGGTGCACCATATATAACTACTATTGAAACTTTGGACAAATATAATTGTGCCTTTTGTGTCCATGCAGGTAAATATTAAATTACTGAATATTCTTTTTCAGAATTCCTCTTTATTTCAGAACATATCAATAAAATGTCCAATTTCTGTTGCATTTGATTCCAAAATTTACTAGCTCTGCTTGTAACAATTTTATACTGCAATCTTATAGATGATATTACTCTGGATGCTGATGGAAAAGATACATATCGTTATGTGAAAGAAGCAGAAAAATATAAGTATGTTTTGTAGTTATACTGCTAAGATCTCTCTTTTTATAAAAGAAAATCTTTGCTAAGATATTTACCTTTCTCTCTCGCTGTTTACTATACATGTTTGCAAATAATAAAATGCAGTTTTTGATGGAAGAAGTTTATACTCGAAGATTCTCAGCTGTGAGAAATGATAAAGCTAAATTAATTAAATCTACAATTCTTAACTTCCCTGTTGGTGAAATCATTACATATGTTTCTATTGATCATACCGAATCTGTTGTAACACTGACAGAAAAAGAAAGTAAATTTTACGTGACTCATTAAATATTTTCTGACTTCTGGAATTGATAAACTAAAAGATTAAAGAATGGAACAGCTCTGGTTTTCTTTGAAAAGTATTTAATGATTTATGTTACTGTAAAGTTAGAATATGTAAAAGCTATTCCTTATCCTTTATCATTTTCTTTTCAACCTAAAAGTTATTTTTGTTCTTGCTAATAAATATCACAAAAGTTGCTTATTTGCTTTTAAATTACATTAGAAAAATCCTAATATGTTGTAAATATGCAAAAATAAGAAAAAGTTCAACTGCAAAAAAAAAAAATGTTAGAAGATGAGAACTATTTTTAAAGAGTTACATCTTGAATTGAATTTTCAAAAGCCACAAATATATAATGAATTACCTATAACTGAATATAAATATCTTGATAATAAGATTTTTAATTATTGCAGAGAGTGCAAAAGAACTGCTGGAGTATCTACAACAGATCTGGTTGGCAGGTAATTATTTTAACACGCTATATGCAAACTGCCATCACATTTACTTCTGTAGCTCTCAATTTAAATTTGTTTAATCTGTTGTAATAAATTTTGCATATTCTATACCAAGAAATAGATCAAGTATAATTGTTCCTCAATTAGGTTGGTTTATAAAATCTTATCTTATGTAACTAAAAATAATGTGTTTTAGATGGCAGTGCTTTATTTTTCTGTTCTCTGAAAATACGATCAAATTTATTCACAGCAAATACTACAAATTTATACATTTCTATTTCATTATATTTTATCACTTCTTGTATTGATTCAGAAATTTAACTCGCATTTTCTATATATATTGTAATGATTATTTTATTTTTATAATTATGTGAAAAGTAAAGAAATTGGTGTGTTTTTTACATAACTCAAATTAACATTATTTTCTTTGCAAGAGTGAGATAAGTAAATGATAAAACAGTAGTGGATCAGAAAAGGTATTTAAATGCACTGCATAATCATCATTTTATGCATATTACAAAATTGAAGGAAGCACTCGTAAGAGTAAAAAAAAAAAAATATGTCATTAGTATCATTGAATTTTTTCTGTATCTTTTTGTTCATTTATTTTCCCAGATCTATATTCAGGAAAACTAAAATGAATAAGTAACTTCTGGTTCATAAAAGTTAAGGCTTTCTTAAAAAACTAGTGGTACTAGAGTAGTTTTATAATGAAAAAAATATGTGAAATCAGTTCTTCAATTTTCTCTGTTAATTGATTTGATTCTGAAATTTATGCTTTTCTATGAATATTTCTCTGAATATAAGCTTTTATGAACTACAAAGGTGATTTCTTGACAATAATAATATTTCTTTGTTTTTAGAATGCTTTTATTAACAAAACAACATCATAATCGGGGAGAAAGAGAATATGGTATTGATACTGAGCATGCTAAAACCATTAGCAAGGTAATTTATATATTAAACTTATGCACTTTCATATAATCAGAATTATATTTAATGAATATTAGTTTACTTTTAAAGGTAGTTCGGTTTTTCGTTCCATTAAATTGAATTATTTTACCTGTAAACAGTACTAATCAAACTAGCATTTGATATTTCCATTCCATTCAATATTCACTAGTTAATAGATATAAACATTTTTCACTTATGGGACCACATTACAGGTAGCAAAAATTTATGACTTTATTTCCAGCAGAAAACTTGTTGCAACTCCCAAGTTGGAAAGCAATTAACCATTTATTGATAACTTAAAGTAAATTAAATTGAAGATAATTATTTGATAAATGTTAATGAAATCTTTTAAGCTAGTTGATTTTCTTAAAGAATCTGGAAGAAGATTATGTGTTATTCTCCCACGCCCCATATTTTTCAATTCACACAAAGTTGGAGTTTCGACCCAAAGTTTAAGAAGAATCTAAAACAATAATTATTTAACCTGTTTGCTGCTGCCATTTGCAGTCCTTTCACTGGAAACTATACTTTTTTGTGTGTTATTAACTTCTTTAAAAATCACCCTGTGCGTACACATCATTATCTATTATATGATTACTCCACATGGGATATTGATATGCCTAAGAATCAAATGTGTTAATACGAACTCTTGTTGTTGTTATTATTATTTTATTCTTGAGGAGATAGCTTTTTTTTTTCTTGAGAATACAAAATATGATTGATAAATCAGTTTGTACCTTTCCTTCATAGTTTTTACTTGGTATGACAAGTTTTCATATCTGAAATTTATCTCCATAGGACCCTAGTACACATAGTCCATGGACTGGAATTTCTCAGTTCCTCCCAACTACTCAAAAGATAATTCAATTCTCGGAAGGAAAGGAACCCAAGGTATAATAATTGTGTTCTAAGAAATTTGATATTTTTTGATTTTATGAAATTTGAAAGTATTTTAAACTAAGATAATTATTTTGATATGAATTTGTTTTTCTTAAAAATGTTTGCTTAGCTCTACAATCAAACAAATTACTGTACATTTTCTTTTCCAAAAAGTAAATTATAACTTCTTATTGATAAATTGGTTTATCTTGCAACTACTTTTCCATGTCGTTAATACCTTTAAAACTCTTACATGCATTAGGATTTCTATTCATAAATATTTAATGTCATTGCTTAAAGAAAAAAAAATCATTTTATTCCTTTAATTCATAAACAAAGGAAAAGACATTTCAAGCTGAAAATGTAAATGCTGAAAAATAGAAACTTTCACTTTTCCACGCCTTCAAAATACCTAATTTTGAATTGTAAATTAAAATTCATTTTCATTTAATGCAAAGATTTATGAACTTGCCAAATCTGTCTCCTGAAAAGATTGATATCCATATTTAGTAAAAAGTTTTTACTGAGTGTGTATATATTGTGCACAAAATTCCTTTTTTTTTTTTAAGTTAGAAAATATTTGACAATATTTTCTTGGCCCACAGGAGATGTTTTCTTTAAAACAATTATGTAATAGTTTTTCAAACACAAGGCTTTTCTTGTTTTAATAGGAAAATGTACTCATAAAACTAGATTTCTACATCTTCCTCATTCCGTTTTATGTTTGAACTGTGATAAAAATTTTTGAATAATAATTCTATTCCTCAAAACCCATATATTCAAAAGGAAATTGAAATTTCTTTGGAACTTTTCAACAAAAAGTGTAATTTTTGCTTTCTCATATATGAAATATACAAAGAGAAAGTATCGTAATCATCAAAAAATTCAAACTCAGGATTTTGATGAATCTCCACATTTTAGACCTCCCCGAGTCTGAAAAACACATTTTAGGAATTATATCTGTCTGTGAACATGATTCAAAAATGGTTAGAGCTAGATGGATGAAATTTGGTATGTGATCTTTACACATAATTTGTAGATTTCTATCAAATTTTGGACAAAATCTATCCATAGAAAGTCTGTGTTTATGGGAACACAAAAACTTAAATAGCTAGAGCGATAAAATTTGGTATACAGTTTTATCAGCAATGTAGGTCCGTATAAAATTTTGAACCAAATTCGTTAAAGGGTTGACTGTCTGTCAGTCTGTATAATTGGATACTTGTGAACATGATAACTACTTAATTCTGTGATTCAGATGAATAAAAATTGATATGAGGTCTGCTAACATTAATTGTAGATCTGTGCCGAATTTTCGTTTCAATCAGTTGAAAAAAGTTATTCAAATTACATATTTGGTTTCGTCTCCATTCTATGACAACAAAAGGTGCAACCATATTGGATATTTTTCCCCACTTGTTTTAGGGAATGGAGTATGTTAGTGCCGCTTGGTATATTTTTTTCCCGACCCGTGTTAGGGCGGATACAAGAAAGTTTTGAGGAGACCACTCCTGCTATTTTAAGTACTATTCTAAATCAATTTGAAATTAAAGAGAGTATTATATTAATCAGATGCATAAAAATAGGTAATTAGTTTAATAATCTTTCCTTCTCATTTGCTAATTGTCAAAAGTATGTTGTTTTTTATTAGAAAAGGTGAAAGAATTTTTTGTATGTGTGAATGTTTGCTATTGAAACTAAAAACTTATTCCTATTCAAAAATTTTCCTTGTATATTTGCATTTATTCCAGGTATCATATAATTTATTAATTTTTCCTTGTTCTCCATTTTATTTATGTTTACTGGACATATTTATTTCTCCTTTTAGCCTGGGGATCGCATTGTCTATGTTGCTGGTGCATTTGATCTGTTTCGTATCCTTTTCAAAAGTGTTAATTGAGAAATTCTGGCGTTTTTTACTTTATTAATTATTATGTATGATTCTAAATTACATAGTTGAGTGTTATCCTTTAGTTCAGAACCAAGAGATTGCACATTTGTCAAATTTCTGAAAGAATATTCGATAGATTTTAATGAAATGCTTTATATAAGGGAAAAAATTATTAGTGCAAAAGCCATATTATGCACTTATGAAGTTCATCAGTTTGAGAATGTCCTAAATCCATACTGCAAAATTGTTGGTTAGGCATAAGTGGTGGATTGATATTTGAAATATAGAAATAACTTAAAAACACAAGCACCATATATCTCTCCACATATTTCCATCCATCCTAAAAATCCAACACATAATCTTATATAGTCACCCAGAACATGTGACAAAACCTGATTGATTGTGATGTCATAGTTGGTTATATGTCGTAGCAATTTGCACGTCCATACTATGACATCACCAAATATAGCAAAAAAGATTTTAAAAAATAACTCAGTCTATCAAATTTAAACAGCTGTTTACAATTAAATATTTAGGCAAATTTAGGTCATGAAGAAACAAGAAAATAAACTTACAAAAATCAATCATCGAATGACTTTGTGGAATGGTTCCCCCTGATACTTTTTCAGCATTTGTAGTGAAGCAGCATGTTAGAAATGAGGCATCTGCTGAGTCCTTATGACAGTCAGGGTTCGTACGCGTCCTTAAAAGTCCTTACCTTTACATTTAATCCTTAAAAGTCCTTACAAATCCTTATTTTTATGCCCCATTTTTAAAAAGTCCTTGAAAGTCCTTACTTTTTGCCACCTCATCTAGAGCAAAATACATGCAGTATTTAGAAAGTGAAAGATCCAAAGAAAAGACTGAAGCAAAACAACTGAAACGAAAAGCTCTAGAAGGAAATAGACTTTTTTTTAAAATAAAAGAAAATGTTCCAAACCAAATACACCAAACAAATGGGGAAGCAAATGATTTAGTTAATGAGGCTGAAAAGTCAAAGGACATAAATTTATTTATTCAATCGCATGAACTAAGAAAAACAATTATTGAAAAGAAATTAAAATAAATACCTTAGGTGTAAAATTGAATGAAAAAACTTTGGAATTGAAAGATATTTAATTTGATTACCAGTTTCATGGGTTTTTTTCATCAATTTATTAACTCATATTTGTAAGAATTTTTGTTGTGTTAAATTTGTAATGTATCTATATTATATATATATTTATATTATACTTATAGTTTTATATTATACTTATCATTTAATAGGTTGAATTTGCAAAAATGAGACATTTTATTTAAAAATGCGTGCGACAATTCGTTAAGTTGATTCAATTTAGAGGTCTTTATTTTTTGGTTTTGTAAGTCCTTAAAAGTCCTTGATTTTCTTTTAAGGAAATGTGTACGAACCCTGACAGTTGATCCCACTTCTGCAAGCATTGCTTCTGGATGATTCTCCTAATGGGATGACAAGCTACAGTTGCCCTTATAAGAGCATCTTAGACATGTTTTAATTTTGAATATTTAGTTGCTCATTCCTAAAATTAATGGGTACAGATTTATGAAATCTGATACGATACACAGCAGATAGTGAAAAAATTATACTTTACAAGAGCCATAGTATGTACTCATGATCTTCGAAATTCTTATCAAGCAAGAAATCTTTGTGTTCATTCATTTCCTTAATTTTGAGCACCAGTGTAGTTTATGCTGTTATCTGGGATTCCCCCCCCGCATTTGAGTAATGGTTGCACAACTTTGTAATTAAATTTTAGTGTTAGTATTTTTTTCATAAAGGAAAAACAATGGTGCTCCTTAATTTTGTAGTTTAATTGTGTTTTTTTTTCCTTAAAAGTTTCCTTTAATTGTTTGTCATGTATACATGAAATTCTGTCAAGTCATGCTTTCAAACATCAAATAAAGAATATAGATTTATTATTAATTCAACTGACTGTTAAAAGTAATTATAAATTAATAATTAAATTCTTAAAATGTTTATAAGGTAAACAAAAATTCTTATTAAACTATTAATAGTTTTGAATTATTTAACTCATTGAGTGTCCAACTTTTTGTATCTGAAAACAAAATAAAGATTTATCTGTGGCTGAAAACAGAAATTTTAGGAAGGCTGTATACATATGTATATTCGAGCATATATATGCACACTGTTCATGATTCTCAAACTAACTTGGGTATTGGAACTGTAAGAAACAAATTTTATTGTTTATTTTCTAGAATTTTTTAATCGCTTGATTGGACTTTCTTTCTCATTTATGCTTTGAAATTATAGTCCAGATGGAAATTAATATTTATTCTGGTGTAAAAACCAATCCTTTTAAATTTATATATAAGCGAGGCAGACAGTCGAATTTTCACAACTGCATGTTCTTTCTTCTCATAAAAATCATTTATAATTTCCAAACAAGTGAGACTTGTGTTTGAATTTTTTTGACTTTTGAAATATCATTTCTTCAAAACTTAAATGTTAATAAAAAAAATTTTTTTTTTAAATACTTCTGTTTGTTCATATGATTAGCTCATTATAAATTCTATCTACATATGAAATTAACAATTTTTATTCAAAGCACAAAATTTGTGCATGAATGAAAGACTGGATGTGATCAATATTTGTCCATTTTAATTATGAATTTCTCTTTTCTAAAAACAAGTGTAATCTAAAAGATATATATCTTAACTCATATTCTTAGATGTAGGCCATGTGGACTTTTTAGAAAAAGCCAAAGCAGAAGGAGATTATCTCATTGTTGGGTTGCATACTGACCCTGTAAGTGTCCGACAATTATAATTTCTCTTGTGCACTTTATTGTTAAATATTCTAGTGTGTTAATTTTTATTTGGAAATTTGAATTGAACTTTTTTATTTTTTCATGTTGCCAATTGAAATATTATATGTTATTTTTCAATTGGTAGGTAGTGAACAGATACAAAGGCAGCAACTATCCAATCATGAATTTACATGAAAGAGTATTGAGTGTCCTTGCTTGCAAAGTATGATTTTTTTTTTTTTATATTACTAGTTGCTCTGAAATCTTGCTATGAATAATATCTTGATTAAAAATAAAGAAAGTATCGTAATTAACTTCTGAACCAGTAAACTGTAGATTGGAAAAATCCATATATATATATATATATATATACTGGGTGTCCACTCTAATTGTGCCCCAATAGTTGATTTCTACCATTAGAGATAAGCACTTGCTTCCTATTAGAATATGCTTGAAGTAGTGTAATTAATTATATTTTATGTTTGAATCGTAAATGTATTGCTGAAAAAATTTAAAAATCTAAATTTTTTATACAGTCCCCCCATTCCTATTAGTAAAATATTCTTAACACACTATGATTTTAAACCAAAAAAGAACTTCCCCTCTTCTGCAGATAAAACTGACCAAATTGTGAAACTTTGAATATCACTATTTTTGACAAATTTTGATCATTTCAATGGCTGCCTTGAAAAATATCTGCCAATCAACCTATGTAGCTTTGAAATCTGCTGAAGTTCAAAGCTATGTAGGAGGTCAGACATCCTCCTGTTGTGTGGTGCAGAAGTTTGGAGGGGGTGCCAGCTCAGGTGTCATCCTCATCATCTGATTGCAGTTCAAAATGATGAGGTCTGTCCCAAAATAGCCCTAGTGTCACTTCCAAACGGATATAACTAAACTGAAATTCAAAGTTTCATAATTTGGTCAGTTTTAGTCGCAGAAGAGTGGAACTATTTTGTTTAAAATGTTAAGTGTGCCTGGGATATTTAACTAAATATGACCAATAGGACTGGAAGACTGTATAAAAATTTAGACTTTATAATTTATCCAGTAGTACATTGACTCAAACAACATACAGTAAAGTACCGTTTATACGTCTTTCAAGGGATTGGCATAAAACAACGTATAAATGAAAAGTCGTATAATCAAAATTTATTAAACAACTTTGATTATTACATATTTAATGCTACTAATGTGAATTCATTTAAACATATTAATTTTTAAAAATTGTTAAGATAGTACTAGTATAATACTACTTAGCATGAAAATCAATAATTAGATTTCACAATTAAACATTCATTAAAAAGTGAGAAAAATCACACCTTTATTGCATATCTTAAGTAATAATTATAGATTTTTTTTATTTTATACAGTTAATGTGCAAGTTTGCATTTAATTAAAAAATCTTGAGCCATCATCCGACATGATGATTATCTGTGAGTATTAATAACAGCATTATGAATCTAGCTAAGTTCATTGAATGTTTTCTCACTATTCTTTTGGCAAGAGATACAAGTTCAAAGTTTTTCAATGAAGTCCATTGCGTCTTTAAAGGAAGGTTGAATAATTTCTTAATCATTGCCTAAATTAGCACCAGACAATTTGTTCTTCTATTAATTCATAAATTGTGATAATTTCGAAGTCATGATATCTTTGTCACAGTTCACACACTAAAAAGGAGGAAATTTTACATTTTAAAACGGGAAGAAACAATGTATAACTGAAGCTTTGTGTCGTATAAACGAAATACTTTATCATTACAATGAATCAGGACTGTGATGAAACGACAAGTAAATGAGAAATGTATAAGCAGTGCTTTACTGTATATAGTTCCTTATGTCATTTAAGCATTTTTCTAACTGGAAGTATATGCCCATTTCTAATGGTTAACTATGTATAGGGGACATGATTAGAGTGGACACCCTGTATAGATTTATTAACACTTAAGTACAAAAATTGACAAAATTCAAACACAAATTGCGGAAATAAAAGTAGAAAAATGAAAAAGGCTAGTTATATATAAATATATAGTTAAATATTTCAATTAATCAAAACTTGTGTTATATTTTCAATATATACATATATTAATCTAAAAATTAAAATTAAATTACCTTATCAATAATCATACAAATGAAATACAAAAAATAGTTTGATTATAGACTATTACTACTATGAAAAAGACAACCTAGAATTGGAATTCCAACAATCAAATGCCAATCAGTCTTGGGATCTGTTATGTGTCGCATTAATCTAGTGGCGCCAACTTCTGCAAAAGCCAATTGTTGGAAAAACGAATAAATAAAGGAATAAATCCCCAAAATCTTTCAAGATTAGAAACAAGAAAGTATATAACTTATAATATACCAATTCAATAGTTATAATTATTGTTATGACTTGAGCATTATCCTAAAGACAGTTCCACATTTAAAGTGAAAATTTTATTTCTAAATAAGCTTTTAATACTATAATAAAACACTACAAAAATATTAACTATAAATTAAATTTAACCTTTTATAATACAGTCGGACCTCTATTTAACGAAGTTGCTAAATCCCGAAAAAAGTTCGTTATATGGAAAATTCGTTAAATAGAGATTCACATTTGAAAATACTTTAAACTACACAAAACAGATTTCAAATTCATAAACACTAAATATTATTAGAAAAGTAATTAATCACACCTTTATTTTGTAAATTAATATATTTGTTTTATATATTTTACTCATCAAAAAGAAATCTGCAAGGAAAACAAGAATAAAACAAAACGTCCGGGAATACACTGTATTTTCAATTTTAAAAAATAATTTTATATTAAAATTAATGTTATCATTTTATCATACAAAGGTTTGTTGATTTCTGCATCATGATCATTTCCATCTTCGTCTTCATCGCAATTAATTACTGTATTGTTTTTATTTTTCACTGTCCACTTCAAAACTACCTCATCCACATTTTCATAGACACGTGCTTTTGAACGTTTTGAACATGAATTTGATGAATCATAATTTTGTATCTTATCATGATTTTTTTTATTATGGTTGATAAGCTGTTTGGAGGAATACCAAATTTTAAAGCAATATCCTTTTTTTTTCTCACGCCTTTATCCACCTCACAAAGAATTAAATTTTTTTTCTCTGATGCTCAAGCACTTTCGCTTTGACATTTTCCAGCTTCAAGGTCATTGATCACCATAAAATGTGTTAAAAGAAAGAATAAGTTTGAAATGTTTAGAAATATTTTGAGAAATAGGGAGAGAAAAAAATATTTGTTCACAAGAAAAAGTTCGTTAAATAGAGAATGCACTTCACTATTTGGAGGTTATTTTACGGAGAAATTCGCAAAATGTTCTTGGTTCCAACAAAAAGTTCGCAAAATAGTGGTTCGTTAAATAGAGGTCCGACTGTATTATATATTTTTTTGGATCTTTTGTATTTCATTTGTATGATAATTGACAAAGTAATTTGATTTTAAGTTTTAGATTAATATATGTATATATTGAAAATATAACACATGCTTTGATTATTTGAAATATTTAACTAAATATATATACAGTCTGACCTCGAAAATACAGAAACCTCTAAAAACCGGACGATTTTTTTCAACTCATGACGGGAAAAAAATTAGCTAAATAAATTTGAAACTAGAACGCTTCAGGCAAAATGTGGAAATTCCAGTCATTCTATTCATTTTAAACTACTTTTTTTTTGTCTTTGTGTTATTTTTTAATGTCTTTTTATGTTTTTATTATTTAAAACTTGTTTTTATATGGAGTTGTTGGAATTGATGTCAACGTGTAGATCAGCATACATCTCAATTGGTGAGCATGCACAAACGTCAGAGGCATTACCAAGGCAGCCATTTGCTGTTGCCTTGCGACTCCCGGGTCTGTTCTGAAGACGTCTGCACGTGCACGCTTAATTGTGACGTAACTTACCTACACAGTGACATCAGAACTTTGACATCTCTATTGGTTTAAGTAAGATATCTAAAATCCGAAAATTTCCGAAATCGGGACCTTCCAAATCCCCGAGTAGTCCGGATTTTCGAGGTTGTACTGTATATGTATTTATATATGTATACAGTACAGTTGTTACTTTTCCAATGCTCATTTGAATCTGCAACTTTTGTTAAACCAAAGTATGGTAAAAATATTATTGTGATTCATTTTTTTTTTAATTATTTTTCTAGTATGTGAATGAAGTTGTTATTGGAGCACCTTATGCAGTTACTGCAGATCTTATGGAACATTTTAAGGTATAGAATTTAGTTATAAATTAGCATAGCATCATCAAAATATTTAGAATAGAATATGTTAAATGTTATATTATAATATGGAAACTGATCATTTAATTCATTGTAGGTTGATATCGTTTGTCACGGTCAAACATATGTCATGGCTGATATTAATGGAGCTGATCCTTATGAAGTAAGAATGCTTTGTTTTCCCTGAAATTTAGTTGTATTGGATACAAATTACAAATTGGATACATTGATAATAATCCATTAACCTTCTGAAGAAAATTATTGTATCTCGATTTTAAAACATGTTTTCCTTCCATTGATGTTTAGATATTTGAAAAAATTATCATTTTCTACTTTCTGTAGGTAGTTGTTTAAATATTTTGCAAGAATCATGTATAGTACAAATTAATTTTTTCCCTCCTTTGATAATACTTTTAGGTGAAAGAATTTTTTAACACATGAAAAATATAGTGAAAGAAATATTCTTCATTCATATATATAGTGGTGAAATTTTATGATTTTGAAGAATCTTATAATGTTTTTAAATTAAAAACAAACCTTGCATTTTGTGTTCTTTTAGGAGCCTAAGAAACAAAACAAGTTTAAACAACTTGACAGTGGGAATGATGTCACTACTCAAAAAATTGTTGAGAGAATAATACAACAAAGGTAAACTTTTTTTTAATGATCTTTAATACGAAGTTATATAACATTTCTAACAATCCACTGTTTGGTTGACAAAAACATTATTTCAGTAATAAAAAAATATACAAAACGTATATTAGAAGAGGAAATAAATGGATTTAAATTTGAAAGAAAATTATTTTCTTTGAAACATATGTTGCTTATTTGTTTCAGAGAGTATTAAAGCATTTTCATGCAAACTCTTTTTTAAAAAGTCAAAGGAAGAGAGCAAAAACACATTGCAAGTGTAACTGAAAAAAGAACATGGATAGTGGAAAGGCCATTGAACTTTTGGGCATTCTCCCAAATTAACTGGCTGATCACACTGGAAAAAGACAATATAAGTGGTTTTTTTTTTGTGTGTGTATTTTATCATTTTTTTAAAAAGATGAAAATATATTTTAAAAAATACTTTAAAACACCAAACTGTGTATCTAAATTTAATTGTTAAAAGTGAAAATCTTTTAATTAATTATTTTCAAGATTTGTTAATATCTTAAAGTAGTCTTAGATTCTGATGTGATGACGTTAATAAGCTCAGTTAATAGTCCAGTCATTAGGTGCTAAAAAGGGATGTTTTAAAACAAATTCTGGTGGAGTCGTAATTTTTTGCTCCTATATGTTTTTTGGGGTGGTGATTACGAATCTGAGGTTTCCCACCAAAATTTTTTGTTGGAATTTTAGTTATAGCCGAAAATCATGAGAAAAATGGACTTTCCCCTAGTTTTTTGCTTATAGTTCAAAAACTATTAAGTTTTTTATGTTATCATCATATATCAAAATAATCAGCACAAAATTTCCTACCATTTATGTCTATACTATTTTTTTCTTTGCGCGTCCGTTTAGGCGCTATAACTGGTTGAGGTTTGGCGAATATTTGACTTACCTGCTAGCGCGGCTTGAACAATAACAAACCATCCTATCTGTATGCGCGAAATTATCTGATTAATTAATATACTTTTTCTATCGTAAAGTTCTGTGCTCAAATAAAGATTTTATCAGTTATATTATGAATATACTAACATAACCTGCACAAAATTCATTCTAAATCTTTCTAACCCTGGTATTACCTGGCTTTCGCTTTCGCGGTTGCGAAGTAAGCAACAGAGTAAATCTCAAGAATTCTTTAATAAGCTAGGAGACTTCACAGGATTTTAATGCTGAAAGCAGTGTGCCTATTATTGATGGAAACTACTTGCTGCACAGAGTCATCTGGAACAGTGGTTCAACTCTTTCACCAATTTGTGATAACTATGTAACATAAGTTCGTACAAAGTACAAATTAACTGCTCTAGTCATTTTCGATGGGTATCCTGAAAATGAAACAATAGGAGGCACTAAATGTGCAGAACCGGCCATAACACCACGGAAACAAATGCCATGTGAAGTAATGTTTAATGAAACGATGATACCAACAGTTTCCCAAGAAAAATTCCTGGCAAATGCGAAGAACAAGGATCGACTCATCTCCATCCTGATGAACAAGTTTTCCTCATTAAACATGGCATGCAAGAAAGCAGACGAAGATGCTGATTGTTTAATTGTGAATTCAGCTCTAGCCTTAACCCCAACACATCTGTCTGTGGTTGTCATAGGTGAAGATATCGACCTTTTCGTCATCTTAATAGGCATTTGCACCTTTGGCAACATATATTTCCTAAAACCAGGAAAAAGGAAAATTGCTAAAAGATATTTTCTCCTCACACTTCTTTAGAAAAAACAATCGCCGATAATATTTTATTCATACATGCCATGAGCGCATGTGACACCAGATCAGCTCTATTTAATTATGATAAAATAAAATTTGTGCAGACTTTGAAAAACAATCCTCATCTCCTCAACGTAATTGAAATCTTTAAGAACCCAGATATAACCCCTGGAGCTGTTCTGGATGCAGGGAACCGCTTTCTTGTGGCATTGTATGGGTACCCAATGTCTGCCTTGAATAATGTTCGCTACAAATGTTACATGAAATCTTCATTTAACAAGAGTAGCAACATGGCTTCACTTCCTCCAACCGAAGCAGCTGCCCACCAATATTCCCTAAGAGTTTACCATCAGATCCAACCCTGGCTTGGCAATAAAAAGAGACCTGAAGACTGGGGTCTAACCTGTCAAAACTCTGAAATTAATTAATAGAAATTAATAAAGTTTAAGTAAAAACTCATTAAGTACTTTTAGTTATTCGTAAATAACATTTATTGTGAATTGGCTTTAAATTTCCATCAACATCAGCGTTTTTAGAGGTAATCAAGGAATTTTATTCATAACTAGTACTTATGCCCGGCGTTGCTCGGGACTAAATTACTTTCATATCTAATAGTATAACAAATGAAAAATTTATTTGCACTAGGAACATTACGGTAGAAAAAGTGTATTAAAAAAATAAAGTGTATTAATAGTAAGATAGTAAATTTTAGTAGGAAGATTTGTATTGTTCAAGCCGCGAGAGCAGGTAAGTCCAACTTTCGCCAAACTTCAACCAGTTATAGCACCTAAATGGTACGCGTAACGAAAAAATGGTATTGACATAAATTGTAGGAAATTTTGTGCTGATTATTTTGATATGTGATGATAATATAAAAAAATTTATAGTTTTTGAGTAATAAGCAAAATACTGGTTGAAAGTCCATTTTTTTTTCATGTTTTTTTGGCTATAACTAAAATTCCAACAAAAATTTTTGGTGGGAAACCGCAGATTCGTACTCAGCACCCCAAAAAACATATAGGAGCCAAAAATTACGACTCCGCCAGAATTTGTTTTAAAAATCTACCTAATGACTGGACTATAATCAGTACTAAAGGATTTTAGCAAAATCCATCTAATTAAATTATACCCAATTTTGAAACATTTTAGATCATAAAAAATACTTAATATCCAGGTTTAAATTTCAAAAATAAATTAAAATATGCTTTCAATATTTTACTCTTGATTTTCTTGAACTTTCCATAAAGCTAAATGAATGATATGAACCGAGTAATGGATTTTGTACCTAGAAAATATATATTGATATTTCATACCAGTGATATATTATATAAAGGCTTTGTAAACTTTGACCCTTTTTTTCAGGGGGGGGGCCACTTTTGAACTTTTTTAATCAGACTTCAGAAGACTTTTTTTTTAATCAGAAAATTTTTACCCTTACTCAAGATTGAAAAATAAATTTTAAAATGAACCATTAATCAGAGAGAATTTAATAAATAATATTTATGTAAAGGTTTTTCTCAATGAAATCTTTCAAGTCGAGGCTCTTTTGCAAATGGTGACGAATCGGAAAGAATATTTTGTTACATTAATCTTCTGATTTGAAGCAAATCAAGTTGTATATTGAGATGGTCTTTGTAATTTTGAACCATAATCAAATGACAAGGTCAACATCTGAGCCACCACACCTCTCTCAAAACTTTTAACCCACATGGGAGGATGTTACTACCTGATGGGTTTAACATGTTAGGTATACAAAGGACCTCTGGTGGAATGAGCTTTCAAAGGTGAAACCCACTGGTCATCTTAGCCTGAAGAGTCTGAAAGAAAAGGTCTCCTTGAAAAATTTTGCAGCTCTAAAATTTTTAGTGTGACCTACAGTTTAAGAATCCATGCTGTAAACTTATTGCAATTAGATCTATTCTTGAAATAAATCCTTTTTAGGTTATGTATTCAGATTTCAGTATATTCAGATTTTTTTAAAGGTTTGAAAAGTCCTCCATTTATTGCAATATAATATTTTTTTAATGATTACATATACATGAGATTATTTGAATGTAATTCCAATTTAAATTAAATTATTTTATGGTGCTTTTTTTTTTTGTAATTCTTTTAACGCCTAAAGCTTCCATTTTTCTGTGCACTATTTTCTAGATTGGAATACGAGAAGAGGAATCGAATGAAAGAACAGAAAGAAGTTGCACTTCTGAATGCAATGAAAAATATGTAGTTGCTTCAAGAATTTCTTTAACAGCCAAACAATCACTTATTATATGAACAGTATTCTAATATGTTTTTGCATTTGTTTTACTTTAAATTTCACCATCTCCTTCATTGCATCGTAGTCTAGAACTTTTCCAGAGTTTCTTTGACATTCAAATGATCACTGCTAATCTGAACAATTATTTAATATATTCTTGAATTTATTTCACTTTAAATTTCACCATCTCTTTCATTCAATTATGGTCTGGAACTATTAATTAAACTATTGATGATTTTCCATTATATTGGTTTCCATATTTCTGTAGTATTTGTGAACTTTTAAGTTGTGTTAAATTATCTATTAACAGTCCTAAATAATTATGTAATTACGTTTATAAAAATGCTTTTAAGTATTTCTCATAATTACTTAAATTATTATTTCATTTTAATTTTACCCTATTATGACCATTTTTTATTTATGATTTGTTAACCTATAATGTGTTGATCTATAATATAAACATCCTGTTAAGTAAAAAACCATTTTCTGTAATGTTTTTAATGTAATATTTTAAAACTTGAAACAATCTGCTCTTGTGCATATTCAGTGTGTGAATCTGTATGTTCACATTTAAGCTGAGTTTTGAAATACTCATTTTAATTCCTTCTTGGGAAATGTATTTGATTATTCTCTAAAGATTTAATATTGCTCATATTATCCTAGTCAAAGCTTTTAATTAGTTAAACATATGTGTAAATATATATACTTAATTCACTGTACTTAAATGTAATATACAATCAGATGCTTTACTTTGAATGCAAATTTACATGGGTTCATTAGGTAAAATAATTACCGAGGAATCCTTTTTTGCATTTAATTTCTCTGCATATGCACTCATTTTATACATTTTTAATCAGTTTTATTTTGAGATTCATCATTGTTCTAGATTTAAAATAATTGTTTGTATTAATTTTCACTATTTTTAGAACTAGATTATTGTTGTATAAATGTGGAATTTACCAAAGGAAATTATAGTGAAATAATTTCTTATGGTGTAATAATGAATTTTTATAGCACTGGATGCATAATGAAATTTTTGTTAGAAAATATTTTATTCATGCAAATAATATAAAGCAGCCGTTTGGTATTTTTATAATAAAAAGATTTGTAGCATAAAATGTGATATTAGCTTTTGCTAGCTGGAATACGTCATAATTTTATTTATGTCGAAATACTCTAAATTGTCTGGCACAAATGCATGCTTTGTATACTTTCCTCAAAGCTGTGTGATTGTAAAGCAAAAGAAAAAAATGTGGTTAAAAAAATTGTTTTATTTTTCCTAATTGTAAAAAAAAGTCAACTAACTCTCAGTTCGTTTTCCTCTTTTAAAACATAAAATTTGTGCCAACCTATATTAGTCATCAAATTTAATTATAGAGATTTATTTTTATCAGTCAGAAATATTTTATTTATACAAATCGATTCCATTTTAGTGTTCATTAATACTTTCATTTAGATTGTGGAAATATATTGAATTCCATTGAGCCATTTCCTCCGTAATAGTTCCAAACAGTTCAAAATTTGCAATTTTAATTTATTTATATTATTAACAGTTCTCATATCAATTTATGCATTTGTTTAAGGAAGTGAACAGAATTTTAAAAGAAT
Source organism: Araneus ventricosus (assembly GCA_013235015.1). Classification (NCBI taxonomy): domain Eukaryota; kingdom Metazoa; phylum Arthropoda; class Arachnida; order Araneae; family Araneidae; genus Araneus; species Araneus ventricosus. Next base: position 57,266 of record BGPR01003322.1, on the reverse strand, counting down.
TCAATGTATATAGCTTATTTAATATTTTATGTAACAGGAAACTGAAGTTTGTTACTTATTTTTTATAGTTTATGTACTTGGCTGTTCAATTTTTCAATGAGCATAAAATGAAAATTGTATTTTGATTTTTAAGAATGATTTTTTTTATGCTTTAATATGTTCTAGTCACTAACATTATATTGTTAACGATATCAACACATTTTGTTTTGTCTGCTTATTGTTATAATACATGTTTTGATAGAAAGTTTTTTTTTTTCTTTAAAACTTTTCCATGCTTACTTAAATATAAAATTTTTGAACAAATCAATACTTCATTTTTTTTTTGTTTTTAGAATCTAACAATTCTGTATCAAAGTATTTATAGAACATAATGTAGTTAGCTTAGAATGCCTATATTTTGTGTCGAAAAGAGAAAAAAAGCATCGTTTTTAATGAATTGTTTTTTAAACTTATATACATGCACTTTTAAGTTGATATTTCATAAAGATTAACAGCTGTTTCTGACTAGAATAACTAATCTTTATTAAATCTGGAATAACTAACTTTGTTGCTTAAGAGATTTTACTTATTAATAAAGAAATTTCTAAAATTTCAATGATTTGCTTTACTTTGTTTTTTTGATACTCAGCTGACACACACATAAACGAGTAGCGCTACAACTAGATAGCAATTTTTGAATTTTTTTTATCCTTAAATCTAATCTTTAGTTCAACATATTTGTGGCTTCAAATGAGATATATCTGCTTTGTAAGCATAACTTACAAAACAAATGAAATCTATTTTTAAGGTCCTTACTGTAAGGTGTAATCAACTAGTATGACATGGATGTTATAAAAGAATAGCTTTAAATTTTTCTATCAATAATGATTGTAAATATACCCAAAAATGAAGGGAAATTTTGTTTCATAATTGATTGTTTTAGCAAAAATTTAAACCTTAAAAGAAGTGACATTTGTATCTAAAATACTGGGAAACAACAGTCAAAATTAATATACCTTAACAATTAACTTATATTTATTGCACTAAATTAATACTGTTTTCAAGAGCAAATCAAATGCCATAGAAATGCTTTTTAAATCTCTGAAGCACTCAAATAATATACTTTTGATTTTTCTCAATTACAATTTTGATCTAAACTCAATTTTACATTTATGTAATAATTTGCATACAGTATTCTGTATAATAAGAATTATTTCAAAAATGAAGAATGCATCTTGCTTCTCAGTTTAAAAATATTCTTTTAGTTTATTTAATCTGATACAGGGTTCCCACTCTTATTGAAGAAAAAAATTCAAGGACCTTTTTTAAAAAATTCAAGGACCATAAAATTAAATATTTTAGAACACAAAAATGCAAAGGACAAATTTAAATAAAATATTTTCAACTTTAACGTTCAAATGTGTCATCACTTTCTTACTTATGACTTTTAGATGCTTAAGTGAAAAGTATCAAAGGCACATGTTTTGCACACCTCGCAGTTAGTAAACCAAAATCTACAATGCAAACTGAGTTTTGAGATCACAATTCAAGCACCCTTACTATTAGCCAAGGGCGCCCATATGATAGTTTGTAGGGGAGGGGGGGGGTTGACCTGGGGGTATGGAGTTTTTTTAATATTTTGGAAGACGAATGACGACTTTTAAGTAGCCATAAAAAAGTTGCAGTTCCGACCCTGTTAAAAACTTTGTCCTGTTACTAAAATACTAGGCCACGGTACTCATACTCTATGAAAAAAAGAATAACAGGTTATTTTAACTACTTTATTGAAACCAGTGAATAATTAGCAGCACAAATGCAGGGAGAAAAGTCCTTATACTTTAATACAGAAAACAAGCTAAAAATGTACACCTCATAAGATTTTACACTGGCATTGATATAAAAAGCAAAAAGAAAACTTTAAATTTCTTTTCTTCCTGTCAAACAAGTCAATTACTTTGTCCTCAAAACCAAGGAATTTTGCTCTTTTCTGCTAAGGACAAAAAAAAATTTTGTCCTCTAAATTCAAAATTTCAACTAGCATTTTACGTTTTAGACCTTCTTGAACATTAATTCTTTTTCGACTTTTAAATAATTTTCTTGAAAGAAAAACACATAACTACACTATATTTTTCCCTTTCCCTGAGAGCTAGAGGGGGCCACGGCACATCCTTGTCCCTGGGCATGGGCACCCATGCTATTAGCCATAATGTACTACTACTAGATGCTAATTTTACACAAACTACTACTAAACATTACTTCGTAGCTCACTTCACAAACACATTAGCTGAAACAAAATTCTTTAAAAAATTGTTAACCCCACAAGAACCTCTATTGTTACCTTGACCATTGCTTGGGAATGAAGGGGAGGGGGGGGGGAAGCAAGAGAAAGGCACAAATCAACAAACCTTTATATACATTTAAATAAATAAACTTCACAATACTTTACATTTTCAGTTGCTCTGTTAAAGCCTCAATTCTTTCATTGATCATTTTGACTTCATTAGCCCTTTCTTTGGCTGTTTACTTAAAACTATTGGATTCTGCAATAGATTGAAAATTTCTACTTTTCTCAGCCTTTTCAGCTAGTTTGTCTGCACACTTTTACAGTGCAGAAAGCAATTCAATGCAGTTCAGTGTGATGTATGACTCACAATTATGATGACCCTTTAAAATTTTTGCCATATATTTATTTATCTACTAACTGAATAGCCAGTTTGTGTGAACGGATTTACCCTACTATTTGCTATAATGAAGAGTAAAAAACCCAAATAATCTGCCATCCCTTGCTCTTTTATGTTCAATTTTAGTAATCAAACCACTTATATTAATCCTCTATGAACGTTGAAAAAGAAAAAAAGTTTTATTAATAATAACTAATATAAGTAAAAATTGATTACTATAGGCGCCGTAGGATTTTTTCCAAACAGGAACAAAAACTTTTTGAGGCTAACTGACACACAAGAAATCTGTAGCCTAAAATTAATTTTTAAACTTATTAGTTATCTTAATTAAATTATTACTCATTACTTAATATATTTTTCGTACTTCCATAATTTTTCTGTTTGGAAAACATGTTGAAGAATTTTCAAAGAGGAATGCCTTCCTTTTCCTGTGTGACTAATAGTAGTAGCCCTCATAGAAACAACTCAAAATGACAGAAAAAGACTGAAAGTTTATTGAAAATGTGCAAGAGTCGCTGAAAAAGGTTTGCATGTCGATTTTCAGCAATATGGAATCGACTCCTTCCATTTTAGAATCCATTTCTTCAAAGGGGCCTCTATGACATCAACGAAGAGAGAAAAACCATTACCATCAAGATACAAACCTTCTGCTTTGTAACAAGAGCTTTGCGTTCCCTGCGTTGCTGATTAAAAATATAAACTTAAAAAAATATTAAGCAAAATAAAATCTTAATAAAAATATCCATTGCAAAAAACATTAAAATACAAAAAAATATGAAAAAGGTAAGATAACGATTTTTGCCAATGTGAAACACGAAGCAGAATATTTCCTCATAATAGAAAAAAAAAATTTAACTTTCTCGATTCCAACCAATTTTTTTCAATACGGCTCAAAAAGAATACAAATCGGCTCAAAGAGAAACAAAGCATCAAAATACAAAAAAAGAAAAGAGAAAATACAAGAAACAATAAATTAAAATACCGAAAGCATAACGTTTCTTCTCACAAAGGGGAGAAAAGAAAATTCGCAAATTAGGCAAAAAACACCGGAATTTACTACCTAAAATTAAATAAATATATAATTCAATTTTTTTTTAAAAAAATGTACCGCTTGCACTAATCCATCACTTTACCAAATTTAATTGCAAATCAAACCGTTTGTGAGTGCATAAAGAACAAAAACCGAGCATGCATACATGAAAAAAAAATCTCTCTTCTATGATAGATAATTTCCATCCAATACTTTGAAGATCCCATTATTTATCAAAATGATCCGCATTCATAAAACAAAAACAAAGAATACACAAAATTAACAAAAAAAAAAATGTTGACATAAAATATTAATTATAACGCCAAGTATTGCAATAATTCACCAAAAAGATCTCTTTGAAATGGAAAAATGAATTAATTATGGTTATAACTCCTATTTGATATTAAAACATCAAAGAAGAAAACAGTATCCAATGTGGATGCTATTTTGTATTTATTTTTTTGTATAGACAGATGAAGGAAAATTTACGATCTCACAAATTCTCTGAATCTCTTTGGCACGAAGCCAAATTAATTCCTGCCGTCTTCCACATTTGAGTATAACTAATATCTATCAACTGAGTATCTAATTTATCTAATAAAGAGAACACGATCCTGTTCATAGACGAAATTTCGGTTCCGCGGAAATTTAAATATAAACAACCCGCTGACTGGCGCGTGCTGCACAGAAAGTTAAATGACCGATTTTCATTGGTAGTCATAGATGTTTTATTCTACTTACGATAAAAGACCAGCGAATATTATCTCGTCTGATATGAATTATCAAAATAAAAAAAAAATCCAGTTTTAGAATAAATTCCCCTGCTTTTTTCCGGATTTCAAGGAATCCTACAAGTCATAGCGAAACCCAACCCTTTTTGCCTGACCCATCCCTCCCCAAACTACACAGAGAGGAAAGATTGGTGATTGACAGCGTTACCATAGCAACACCCTTTTTTGCCACCCTCCCTCTTCCTCCACACTAGTAAAAAGAATGGTGACTGATAGCGTTCCCATAGCAACACCCTTTTTCAGGTGGTCTAATTCTCAAGACAGAGCACATTCGAATTTTTCACAGACTTTTCAAGGACCCAACAAAAAAAATCAAGTACCTTCCCCACTTTTCAAGGACCCAACAAAAAAAATCAAGTACCTTCCCGACTTTTCAAGGACCCAACGAAAAATCAAGTACTTTTCCGGGGCCCCGAGTACGGCAAATAAAATTCAAGGAGTTTTCAAGGATTTTCAAGGACCGTGGGAACCCTGTGATATTATAAACAGATTTATAAATTTTCTTTAAAACAATTGGAACCAAACTCTTCAACTACAAAAATTTGATTACATGTCAAAAAGCTTGGTTTATCCTCTTTCATAAGTGAGACAATCGGAACAGAAATTCATCTTATTAAAATAATTGCCTGACCATGCTGGTTGTTTCATGCAAGTATACATATTCTCTGTATATTTTAATCAGATGCAGTTTAAGAATCTATATGGTTTAGTCTTGTAATATCAGATATAAACAGTCAAAAATGAATATTTATAATACCAATAGAAGTTTAGTATGTATATAGGGAGTTAGAAAAGTGTTGAAACATTCCAAGAGAGAAATAGACTCGTTGAAGAGAGCAGCTTCACTTGTTCCATAAATCTTGGGGGAGTCCCTGAATTACAATGATAGGAAATCGGGAAAAATACTCGAGGTGCCCTTCATTTCAAAGGCAATAGGTATCAGCAGATGGCATTTTCTCATGATTTCAGAAGGCTCAACAAATGCCAATCAACTGCTGCATTGTGACACCATGTAGAGAAAAAATACTGAAACAAGAAGCCAAAGTTTACAAATAAAAAGTTGTGCCAGTTTGAACACTTTGCACAGAAATGAAAAATTACATGTATTAGGATATACATTGATGTCCCATTCAGATTTAACTCCCAATAACTTTTATTTATTTTTCATACAGAAAAATTCTTATAAAATGAAATGAAGCATCGTTGATTTCATCGAGTATTTTTTATTCATAGATTGAAGTCTATCTTCTTATTACTAATCCAAATTGGTCCAACAGCTAGACCAACTTCATAAATACCTAAAAGTTTAAGAAATTTGCTAAAACCTCATTGATAATAAAATCTAAGCATGCTAGAATTATGTGCAGGAGAGGAATTGACAGACTTCACATTTGTTAATTTTGTATCCTTGTCATTTTTTACCCTAAAAGGCAATTCCTTGTGAATCAGAAGAAGCCCGTCATTTCCCTAAATACACACCTTTAAACCACTTCCACATTTTTACAACTTATTCATCATTGCCTTTTATTCTTAGATCTCGAGAGAGTAGCTGGGAAGTCGACTGTGCTTAAACATTATTTGACTGCTAATTATTGTGGGAACAGCTTTAATAAAAGTCCATGACTACAGAATTCATCAGGCAAGCAGCATTTTCATCTCCGAATTTACATCCAAGATATAATCTTAGATTGAAAAACTACACAATAAGGACTTTCATTTGTCAGTCATTAATCATATCAATGATATTTTTTTCAACGACTTGGCAGTGATTACCTCAGCTGGGGATTGATCCACCTTTTATACATTTAAGCCATATTAAAATATGTTCATACAATGAATAACATATAATGAAGCTTCAGAATTCCTATGTTTTCTTTATCAAATCTCACTTTAATCAAAAAATCGTGAAAGGTTTTGGTCGTGTTTTTTGATTTACTTCATCCAAATTTCTAATTTTTATTATTTTTTGGGGTGCGAGGGTAGTGCATTGCCTGTAAGAAAAATTCAATTATCTTTAAATTAACCAGCAGGAGTGTTCTTTAGACTTGCTTGTATGCTTGCACAACATAACATTTTGAGTTTAGCTATATAGTATCATGAAGAGATTCAACTATGCATTTTGGACTTCTTTCCTTTGATCAACTGGGTCTAAAATTTGATATATATCAACAAATTTCAAATCAAACTATATACCAGATTTCATTCGTCTTGGTTTTTGCTTTTTGTATTTGAGTTAACATATTATGAACAGACAGTTGACAAATTTACAAGGGGAAGGCACTACTTGGGAAATTCAGTTCGGGATGAGACTTGGTATATTAATAGTATATCTTTAGGGTGTTCATCCATTAAAATACTAAAGCGCAATGACCAGCCAATTGGGAGTAAACGACCCTCAAACTTTGGGCATAGCTTATATATCGGTAAGTTATCAACAATGTTGAAGTGTGAATAGCATGGTCAGTATAGTACTAGCGTGCTAACCATTTGCCCAGGGTTTGATCCTACCTCCGTTTTCTTTTTTGAAAATATTTTTTTAATTAAATTAAAGAATTATAAACATCTTTTATTAAAATAATAATTTTTAAGCATTAAATAATTTTTTATTCATATGATATATGAATCATAGTCACAATTTAATTTTTAAACAGTTAAATAATCATAAAAACTTTAACGATGTTAAATAATAAGTATACTTACTATTATATGTCATTAAAATTTTTGAATGATTCCGTTAAAGTAATTACAAAATTTCCATCCTAGTGAAAATCTTTATGGAATCAGTTCTGACCGAGAAAGAGATAGAGCAGCCATTAAACTTTGAATACAGAGAGAGACAGTCCAAAATCTGAAGTTCATTTCCAATAGATCTTTAAAATAAAAGTACATCATTTATTAATTATGCAGTACGTAAAAAATATTATTTTATTTCTAATGTTTTTATGAGATGTTCTTGTATGTAAATAAAAATTAATAAATGTCCAAAAATTTACAAAGGAAAAAAAATCTCCATGAAATTCTTTTACAATTAGAGCACTATTATAATTATTCTAATGAGAGCAATTATTATTAGTTATTCTTTAGCACCATTAAATTTGTTTTTATAATTATTTTTCTTTTTTGTAAATTTTTGAAATTCATAATTTCAAATTAAATTAACAAATATTTAATTTAAAATATTAATCATTTGATTAAAAAATAACTGTTTATTTATATGATACTTGAATTACAGTTATAATTTAATTTTTAAATAATTATAAATACATTCTTTCTGACCAGAATCAGTTCCGTAAGGCTAGATAGAAAAAAATTTAGGATTTTAAAAAATATTTTCAAAAAAGAAAAAGGAGGCGGGATCAAACCCTGGGTAAAAGGTTAATATGCTAGTACCATACTGACCATGCTATTCGCACTTCAGCAACTGTAATAACTTATTGGTATATAAGCTATGCTGAAAGTTTGAGGACCTTTTTCTCGCAATTGGCTGACCATTGAGCTTTAGCATTTTAATAGATGAGCACCCTAAAGGCATACTATTAATATACCAAATCTCATCCCAAACTGAATTTCCCAAGTCATGCCCTCCTCTTGCTAGTCCAAAATTTGAACCTTCCTCATTTCTAGCTTGTTGTATTTTTCAAGTTATTACATTCAGATTGACAGAAAGTTAACCTGTTTGCAGATTTCGTGCAAAATTCAATAGAGATCTACAATTTCAGATTTAAAACCACAAACCAAATTTCATCTATCTCTCTTGTGTTTTTGAGTTTCTGTGTTCACATAGATGACAGATAATCTATTTATAACTAAAAAGAGGTAATTTTTGCATATTTATATTCTTGTGAACAATGACAAAGTTGTAAAGACAGTTTTGGAAATCCTTAAATATTCTAAATGCTGGAGAGACAAGCCCGTCATCTCACTCTCAGGATAAACAGCCATTTGTATAAGAAATGTAATAAAGTGAACCCAAATTAATTTAGTCAGCCAATTTCATTCCTTACAACAAAGTCCAAGCATTGATTGAAAAAACAAATCCAAGGTGCAGACAAAACATTCATATTCCTAAGTATGGTTTTATTAATTAATTAATCAAATAAATTAATCTTTGCAGATTTGTGCACTTTACAATTCTTATTTACATTATTAGTCAATAAATTAAAATTCATCAAGATACTTTTTCATGTTTCTCATCTTTAGAAGAATATTTTTTTCCTATAAGCATTAGGAACATCAACGCAGGTAGGTGAATCAGGCTGAGGCGAAATAATTTCCGAGAACTATGATTGTCACCTTCTTTGTAAAATTTCCAAGCACGATAGATTAAATAGCAGTTTAGGGGGAAAGAATCAAAAGCAAATGTCCACGTAGTTAGATCAAGGAGAGGTGCACAACTGCAAAGAACAAGTAGGCCAACACTGTGACGCAAGGCTACACGACGACACATGGCAGGATCAATTACAGATGTCATGCGATATCCTGCTCTTGAATAATCTGGTCGTAGGGCCCATGATAATGCATTGAAATGTGGAAATTGCCATGAATAAAGAATGGCACCCATCAGAACAGCACCTAAAACAAATATGCAAATAATGGATTAACAAACTAATTCACTGTATTTTAAAGAAAACACATAGATATCATACCAATTTTTGGAACACAATTTTTTATATCATACTTATATATATCAGACTAAAAAATCATCAATTGTTCCTAATAATATTTATACCAATTTTGAACATATTTATTCATGTCTTATTTGGCTTATAAAGTTAAGAAAAGAAATAACTACAATTAAAACATTTTTATGTGCTTCCAAGTAAAGCGGTCTTTTATTGTTCTTGCTGTTTCCTTTAATCTGTAAATAAAATAAGGGAATCTGAAGAGCTTAGCATCTATCAAAAGATTCTATATTTTGTTGGAACAGTATAACTTACCAAGAATGTAATTCAGAAAAGAATCATTATAGCAGTAAAATGTAATGAATATTTAGATAGAATTATTTTGAATGAGAATCAGATTCCTTTCTCAAGGTATTTTACAAATAGCATTTAACAATAAACACAAATAATATTAACTACCATAACAGAAATTTTCCAAACAAAAATATGTAGTAAACATAAAACACTCTGGAATGATCAAAGTCATGAATTTGACTATTACGTAAAATTAGATATCATTTACACCTAAAAGATTAAATGGATAAAACTGTTTAAATCTGGGCTTCATAAACAGTGAATGTGCACACCAAATAAGAGCAAAGATGAATTTTGGGGTTGTGAAAGTTTTAAGAAAAAGAACTTCTGTTTAATGCTTGAATGTCAGTAAACAAAAATAATTACAAAAACATCTCAATTTAAAACATTTCAATGAAATGTATTGTATTGTACACATTGAACCATTTGTTAAATATGTGTTTTCTTCTTATTAATCAATACTTTGTATATAACCTTTATGTATACATCCATCTGTAATGATTGAAATGTTTTTCACATGTAACTGGGGTTACTTAATTTTTTACAGCAGAAAATGCTTAAGATCTGATTTAAATTATAAGTTTATACCTGAAATCTAAAAAAATTTAATGTAAATTTCAATTAAACAAAAATGTCTAACTGGTTATTAATTTTTGTTGCTGTATCAGAAACAAAATATAAGGCAAAAACATAAAAGTTTTTTTTTTTACTCACCTGCACTTAAACTTCCAGTACAAGCAGCCCAACCCATCAGAGGAGGGATTGCTCCAACAACAGAGCCCAGCCATGTGTTAGCAATGCTGTATCTTTTCATCGGAGTATAAATGCTAGTATACAAAATAAGATTTACAGCTCCTAATGCAGCCGTTAAAGCGTTTGTACCAAGATAAAGGGTTGTTAAACCAATACTTGCACAACAAACAGCAAATGCTGATGCATGAAGAGGTCTGGGAAAAAAGGAATAAAATAAAATTCATAGCTTAAAAAAAACATTCACGGTACTATAAGTAAATTATAATTATTTCCTTTTAATAGCACATCAGCAAATATATAAATGTACTCAATATTGAAATTATTTTAATTTTGTGGTATAAAAATATAAAATAAATTTTTGTTGTACAAAAATAAAACTTACGATCAACAAAGTTTTGCGTTCCTTTTTTTCAGTAAGTTTTTATAAATTTTAATTAATTCTAGGCAAAAATGACATATATATCATAAAAATAAAATGGAATTTTTATTTATTGATTTATTTTTCCTATTTACAAGTAAAAAATATATTTTTTTTTAACATACAGAATTATATTAGCACGCACACACAAACAAAACCCACACACACATTTACAATAATGTAGACAAAATTTAACTTCAAAAAATACTGTCAAAATACCATAAAATGAACTGTAAACGATTAGCTTACGTCAGATAACCACGGATTAAAACTCTGTTTTTAGTTCTATTCATTTGTGAATCATAGGGTACTTCTAAAACCTAGAAAATATAAGAATATGCAAAAAAATTATTTTTGGCTAAAATGTACAAAATTAATTTTTATTTAAACAAATTTTACTAATTTTAGCATGAATTTGAAAATTCATTACACACAACAGCAGAATCAAATTATGAAAGAAAGAACTAAGAAACACTATTTGAGCATTATGAATTAATCCTAATGCAGCTCACAATACAAAATTAATTTTAATCAACAAAAGATTTTTCAAAATTGAAGCCTCTTTTACTGAAACAAAACTACAACAGAAAATTAGTGAAATTTTGTTTTGAAAAATATTATAGATCTCATTGAAATTAATTAATCTTATAGGAACTTATCAGATTTATCAGTTTAAATTTATTTAATTCCACCAATTTAAAACACTTTTCAGTGCTTTATATTGACAGAATCCAAGCAAACTGGTACTTTTCTGTTAGCCAGGCACAAGCGAAAAATCGGCAAATAATGTAGAATTCCGCCAAATTTTGGCGACATTTGCGCCCGGCGACTTGGCTCGAGTTTGGTTCACAATTGGCGACATTTGCACCCGGCTAACGGAAAAGTACCAAAATATATATGTAAGATACAGATTCTTAAGCAAAAAGTTCAAAATTAAAAAAAAAATCTTGTTTTCATTTCATTTCGTGAATCAGGGATACTATATTAGCTTAGTTTAAGCTTTAGTTTAACACTCTATTACTTTAAACACAGACATTTAAGAAATAACCACAATGATTATAATGAAGAGTTAAAAAAAAAAGCTTGTCTTGATTTTACTATGATGCACAGCAAAAGAAAAAAAAATAAAATACAACAATTACTGAAAAACTAGATGAAAACATTATTACACCTAATTCGTTGAATGAATGCATTCTCAAAATAAGGCTCATGCTGTTTCTTTATCAACACCCTTTCTGATGGCCAAAACAAAATAGAAAAACTGAAATCAAATTGGATTTAATTTAAAAGCAGTTTCAAAAATAAACAAGAATGAAATAAACATGCCAAGTAAACAGCTACATTATTCAATATTATGGAATTTCAAAAGAAAAATAAATAATTTCATCTGCCTTTTGCAGTAATATTAATTTTAAAGAAATCTTTATAAAATTCAATATTTACATCCATTTGCATATTCAAAACATCTAAAAAAAGAACAAATAATATTCAAGGTTGGAAGCAGACACATTTGGGCAGAAAAAAGCATGCAAATGACATTTTACAAAAATTTCAAAGTTACACAAGCACAAAAATTAAAATTCGTTTTATTGAAATATTCAGACCAATTTATAAGTCAAGAACCAAACTTTACTAATATGAACACTAATCAACAAATATGAATATTAATATCTTAGAGATAAATCTTAGAATCTCAAAACATAAATGATACAATATTTTTAAAACATAAAAAAAAAAATTAAACTAACTTGATTGACAGCATTAGCAGCAGCTGATGAAAGAGCAGTTCCTAAAACTATACATGAAAATGTAATAGGCTCAAATGCCCCAGGAGCCATTCCATACCCTGCTAAAGTAGTAAGAACCACCAAGCCTACAAATAAAATTATACTACTAAAAAGATGCAACATCTAATAAAACATGTTTGAGACAATGCATGCACCAGTTAATTTTATTGAAAGATAATAAACTTTTCTACAGTATTACTAAAAGTGATACTTTACTATTAGGCCTACAGAAGTTGTCACATATAAAGGTTAGTACAAAATGTTACTTTTATGTTATTGTGGAAGCTGCCAAAATGCAAGTAAATGTATGAAGGGTTCCAAATCTTAAAATTGCAAAGTTAGCAAAAATTGCACTTTTGACCAATTACAACAGGTATATTGCTAACAGCATTGTAAGCTTCTGCTTACATGCCTAATTAGAAAAGAACCATAAATGTTCACATTGTAGGGGGGAAAAATCAATGTTAAAAGTAAATAAATGTCAATTAACTTCTTCGATAAAGTTATTTTTTAAGCATAATAGATTATATTCTTTCAAGAGAATCTGAAAAGAAGACTGCAGTTTGTCTTTTTGACAAAGAAAAGAAAGAAAAGCCTGATACTTCTAAAATAACTTCTTAAAATACAAGATGCCTAATGTGTTGTGATAGCATGACATGTGACAAAAATGTTTTTTAATATATTTCTTGATATGAAACATACCACTGATCACCAAACTGATTAATCAACTGATCAATTTTTTAAAAACTCTACAGATACCTACTATAAAAAATAATTTGACAAAACCTTTTATGCCATTTTATCCCCACTAAAATTACTTTTTTTTTTTTTTGGCACCATTTACTAACATCAGAAGACCCATTTTAGGCTGTAAATAATTTTGAAAAATAATACATGTTGCATTTTTGCATATCAGCTATTGCGCATCATTTAAAAGCATAGCACAAATATATTATGGGCTTATGTTATATACAAACAAACAAAATAATATCGTGTAAAATAATTACCAGTGAGCCTGAATTTTGAAAGACTTTTGTAATAACGAGGTAATAATCGAATATCTAAAACTTGCTTGCGCCAATCTAGATCTGCAGGTTTTACTGTATTTAGTAATTTAACAACTTCCTTCTCTGTTGTCGGTACATCTTTTTCTAATGTATCAGACAAAGAAGCTGTTACGTCTGGTTTAGTAACAGGCTTTAAATGCTGATTAAGTTGAGAATTAAGTACATTCTCTTCTAATGACGATTTTTTAGAATGTGGATCATTTAAAAAATGAGAATCAACTTTCCCAAAGCTGCTCTTTGCTTGGGTATTTTCTTCATTATCAAATTTCCCAGCAGGCTTTACAACAGAAGATGATGCAGCAGCTAAAATTTTTGATGAAGTATTTCTTGATTTAGATCCCTTCTGAAAGAAAGAGAAAAAATGTATCATATAAATTATAGTTTTAAGGACTTTTTCAATAGTTTGACAAAATGTGTACCAAATGTGACAACTACAGCAATCATATGAAGAGAAACAAACAACTTTTACAGAAGTTTACAATATATGATTGGCATAGTTCGGGCATACACGCATTGTACATCATGCTAAAAGGGAGCAAAAAAAACATTTAATGTTAATATTTATGCTTAGAGGCAGAAGTCATCAAGCTAATGGAAAAGTATTTATATTAAAAAATACAATAGATACACCATATGAAAGAGCAAACGGTTTCCGTTCTAATGAAGTGTATTTTAAACGTCTAAAAGTTTGATTTAAATGGAAAAAGTTGTCATACAATATATTCTCTAATTTTAATAAATTTTTAAAAATATTTTTTGGCATAATTTACAACAATATTTTTCGTTGTTGCAGTGCAAATCAAACCACTTTCATTGCTTAAACAAATATTTAATTATGTGTTTCTCTTTCATTACTGAGGGCCGAGTTAAATAAACATTTTGCTTCCATATTTTATTGCACCAAAATTTTGCGGAATCTGTAAACCAAGCTCTCCAGACAGACTGCTCCAGTTTAGCTTAGTTAAATCATATTAACGTCCCATTTTGAAGCAAGGGCTCACGACACCCCCCCCCCTCCTAACTTCAGCACAACACTAATGGGAGGAGAATCCAGAATGTGCAATCAAAAGTTACAATTTTAAATTTGCCTTACATTAAGAAAAACATATTAACAAAATACAGAGCAAATTATCACTCTTCTTTTGCAATGATAACTTTACCACCACAATTTTAATGCAAGCATAAAATAATATTAAAAACTAGATTATATCCTTCCAAGTTTTAACTAACTATAACCTTTTGTTGCCTTAATGTTATTTGCATATAGTCAAAAATAAAGTCTTACTTGTCGTGATATGGAGATAATATACTTCAAAGATTTCACCGAACCATGATGCTTGATTATGCAAGGGGGTAATTTAAACAACATGATTTTAACCTAGTTCATACTCCAAGGTACACAATAAAATTTGGGCCTGAAAGAAAATATAAAGGATTTTTTATGACTTCAGTCGCAAAAACAATAACAAATATTTCTGAAACATAAAAATTATAACTGCATTTAGATTGGCAAATTATAAACAAAAAGATATCTTAGAAAGTTTTTAATAAATGAAAGAAAAATGCAACAAACATTTGCCATTTACTCTAATAAATTCAGTCAAGAATCGGAAAATCATCAATCATACAACGTAACCAAAACTAAATAACAGATATGACAAAAAAATTGTAATAATAAAATATTGCGTAAAATAATAAAATGGATACGGTACAACTAGACATAGGGTAGATGCTTCAGTTTTGGCCACTGCACCAGTTATGGCCACATTGGATCTGTTCTTCCAGTAATTTCAAATTAGCCAATAATAAGCATTCCAACACTTTACGCAATCCTTATTTTACTATTTTAAATCTAATTGGTTCATTTTTCTCAAACATGTGACTTGTAAAAAAATTAAATGCATGATCATGTATTGTCTACTCACGTTAAGGTTTTTGTTAAGAAACAAGTATTTGCAGTTTTTTATCATAAAGCTCTCAGATTTAAATGATTAATATAAAACTGATTACCCTTAAAGTTTATGAGGTAAGCTTTCATTTTATTCTGATTTCATATCAAAAGTAATTATTTTTAAGATTAAATGGATGGTGGCCAAAACTGGTGCATTAAATTTACAATATGTGCCAGTTTTGGCCATGTAGGTGGCCAAAAGTGGAACACTACATGTTCCAGTTTTGGCCACATAACTTCATTATTGTGTTTTTAGCTATTACATAAATTTAGAAATATCTGGATGAAATAAAATCAACTAATTTAGTTTTGTTTCTAAAAAAAAGCAACTAACTTAATTTAATTTCTAAAATAAAAGCAACTGATTTAGTTTTATTTCTAAAATGAAAAGCAACTGATATAGCTTTGTTTCTGAAATAAAAGTAACTGATTTAGTTTTGTTTCCAAAATAAAAGTAACTGATTTAGTTTTGTTTCTAAAATAAAAGTAACTGATTTAGTTTTGTTTCCAAAATAAAAGCAACTGATTTAGTTTTGTTTCTAAAATAAAAGTAACTGATTTAGTTTTGTTTGTTTTCATTTTACATAGTAATGGCTCCAATTAAAAGTAAGAAAGCAGGCAGCATTTCCATAAAAAAATTTTGTTACCATCTAAAGTTGGTAATGCAGTTAAGGCCATTCAAAATGGAATGTCAGAAACATCTCCATTTTGAATGTTTACCTCATAATAATGTTAGAAAATTTCAACTTGAGGAACCAGACTCGAGTGATGAGGAATATTCTTTTATATGCACAGATTGCTCTAATTTTAAAAATGATTCTGATGAATTTGATTAATGTTGCAATTAAAAATTATAAAAATACATATTTGTGGATATTGTTAGTGAGTATAATAATGCAAATTCTTGATTTGTAAGATTTTTTTTTAAAAATCTATGCTTTTGCAATGCAAGTTTATTCCTCTCCCCATTTTTTGTTCGATATTTTATCAAAAAAAATTATACGAGTATATATAGTTTGTATTTTATCAACCAAATTAAATTATAGTTTGTATTTTATCAACCAAATTAAATTGTTTTCTGCATTCCTGTTTCTTTTCTTAAAAACTGAAATCTGCAGCTAAAATCAGCTTAGGTAAACTTTATTACATATCTTTATAAATTCCTCAAAAAAATCACATTAAAATAACAGAAAATAATGTACTAATATATATATATTGCATAAAAATGATTAATTTTTACTTAAAATTCATTAAAATGTCTGTTAAAAGTATAATATTAGTGTGGCCAAAACTGATGCATAGAGGTGGCAATGGGGTTAATTTATTTAAAAATTCATAACTCAAAATCTAAAATTTTCTTCAGAAAAATTTTATAACCAGCAGAAAGCCAATAAAATTTGCTAAAGGAGAGTATAAGTATGATTTAATATGCTTTAAACAGTCACCCACTGTGAAATTTCCATTTCAAATTTTCTCTTAAGGTGGTCAAAACTGGAGCATCTACCCTATGTATTCAACTATAACATTCGTTTGAACTAAAAAGTTACATTTTACAAAGTCTCATTCTTAAATTTTATTTTTTTCCAACCTCAAAAAAATGGAAATAATACATTAGTATACAACCCCATAACATAATGAAATGTACTTAAAATGCAACGTACTAAAGTAAAGATTCATTCCAGTAACAATGGTAAAAAGTGTGTTCAATTGAAATATAAAACAAATAGTTTGAAAACATAATAAAAGCACTTCTTTCTTAATTGTAATTTAAATACAATAGCATACATTTTTTTATTCATTCGAAAGAGTTTCATATTATAAATTAAACATAAACAAACACAAGAACTGTATTTACACTTACAAGTTGATGGTCACATTGTAGAAAAGAGAAAATTATACCGAAACTAACGGTTACGGAAAATTTGTTTTGTCCTCTAATTTTTCAGTGATCTGAATATGCAAAAACATCGCTCTTTCTAAGGAATATAAGTTAGTAGTAAAAACAAATATGTAATGAAGAAATTATGACATTTCCAAAGGCTGTATTTATTTAATTATTATAAGGAAGTGTTAATTTTTCTGTATTTTATTTCAATGAGCTATAAAACAACTGAGTTAACTGTAACTTTATACTTTAGTTTCTATGACAACGTTCATGTAAACAATAAACAGAGTATATCTGAGTTTTGTTTTCATTGTTGATAGCTTTTGTCAGCTTAAAATTTTTGTTTCAGTAATACGATTTTGCATTAGATTTTGCTCAAAATGGCCATGAACAATGTGATATCATCATCCAATCCTGAAATTAATAAAAAAGTGCTCAATTTAGCCAATATATTTAGTTCATATTGTAGACAACAAAATGAAAGAATTTCTCAAAGAACAGCTCAAATCACGGTTATATTTGTTTCTTTAAATAAATAAATTAATACAATCGAATTAATACAAACGGAAAGATCGTTAATCAAAAAGTTTGTGTTTGTAGGTGCGAGTTTTGTTACTGGATTCAAAATGGAGCTGTATATTGCAAAATGATGTCCCAAAATGTGAAAAACAAAATTTTTTCAAGGTAAAAGAAACAACATTATATCAGCTGTTATAATTTCTTTTTTACTATATTTGCTTAATAAAGGTTTAGGTGACAAATATTAAATAATTTGAATACATAAAATGATATCTTTTTTAAAAAAATTCCGTTTTTGTAGTAATCTGAATATTGTTCTCGCTGATGTTAAGTCCTTTCATTTATGGCGATTTCAGGAATCGTAACTATTTCTCAATTAATTTTAACATAATGTGATTAGCTCATAATACATTTGAGTAGCACTTCATTCGCCCTTTCGTAACAACTGGTGAAAAGTAAAAAAAAAAAAAATGTTTTTCTGTTGTTTTCAGACGATTGGGGGTTAAAAATCATTTTTGTATAACTTCTTTCATAGTATTTATAGCAAAGAATGGTACGTGCTTGTTTGCTAAAGCGGCCACCGAGCTTACTTTGCGACCTTCGGATTTCGCCAAGCTCGTCAGTTCAGTGTTCTACAGTTCTGATCATTTCCAAACGGATTTGTTTAGGACTGCCGGTGCTCTTCGCCTGTTGACTTTTTAACGAAGGAATGTTTTGAGGTGAGAGCTCATTTTGGAATTTTAAAAAACGAAGATTCCTAATATAAAATGAACAAGCGTAGCCACTAGGTTCCTGCTTTGATGAAAGTGAAGACGCTGATGTTTTTTTAAGTTAAAAAAATTTGCCCGGTACTCACTTCAGATGCCTCAGGCATCGCATTCTCAAGAGACCAATAAAAAGCTGACTGCACACCCAAAACAAATGTTCTCACATCGCCAAACCGTCTGACATTTTGGTGATATATCTCAGTTGCTTGGCGATTCAATCTCGGCGGACGCTATAACGGGCAAGTACCCAAAGAATTTTCATTATAAGGGATTTCTATGTTCTGTAAATAACAACGAGATAAAATTACAATCATCTAACCAACGACAGATAATAAAATTTATATAAAATTTGAATGAGGTTCATAAGCAGATAATTTTTGATTAAAAACTATTAATACCGGTCTCAACAACGGTATTTATATAACTACTTTTAAAAATCTACTTTTTATTTTCTTCTAGGCATGTTTCAACTTCCTTTTCGACGAAAAATGCATTTCTGGGGTAACGATACGAATGCAATGTTTCTTTTATGGAAGATACTTAAGTAGAGGTAAGTGTCTAAAATTTATATTGAAAGAAGATTTTCATTCGTAAAGAAATTTAGTTTTCAAATGTCTGCTCATCTTTTTAGAAAGAATTTACTGTGTATATTTTTGTAATGTTTTGAAGAGAAACGTCAGCTATAGTTCATTGCATCCCCAAGCAACAGCATCTCTACTAAGAAACCGGAAATAATTAACAGATATAATAATGCCCTGAAAGTGCTAATCTTTTTACTTGCAACTTTAAAAATTCGGGAGATATTCCATATAAGTGATTACATATGCAACAGACTTTCCCAACAGTATCATGGGCATACCGACTTTCTTTCTTTCTTTTTCCTCTTCTAAATTATGTTACAGAATTTGAGGGGGGGGGGGTATCTGCTTTTTTTATTGTTTTGTTGTTTCTTTTCTTTCTCAATTTTTTTTTTTTTTAGATTTTTTTCCTCCTGTCTTTCTTTTCTAAATTGTATCTCAGACCTTTTTTTTAAAAAAAAGGGTACTTCTTGTTTCTTTTTTTTAAATTTTATTTACTATTTATTAGATTTTATTAATTTTTCATTTTTTGATTATTTTATGTATGTTTCTTTATTTATTACGTATATTTGTATTCATTTAATTATTTATGTTTGTAATTATTTATTATGTTTGTTGTTTGTATTTTATTGTATTTATATTGAAATTTGTAATGTATACTTATATTGCATTATTTTACTTATATTACTTTGTATTGCACTACCTAATTTTTTGTATTGTGTTGTATACTTCTATTATATTGTAGGTATTGTACTGTATTACGCTAATACTTGTACTGAAATTTTTCTTCCCGCCGACACGCGACATGCTTTAGACCCTTTGCGTAATCAGGGTCGGCGTGGGCAATAAAATATATATATATTACTTTTAATATAGAATATACTCTATAGATTGGTCAAAACTGTGTGAATTAAGGTGAACAAATTGTCATAAAGTTATACTGATAATACATTATTTTTTAGGCTTTTATACTTCGATTATTCATTCTTGATTTATCATTTTTTTCCCGTTTAAGATAACATCGTCGTCGTTCAGGCAGATGTCACAATGTCAATTTTTTTGTCCTAAAGGACAGAATGGTATTATCTAATAACAATACAGGCAAAAAAAGAGGGAAATAATAAAATAATCCCCCCGATTTTTTTTAAACAGCACTTCCCTGCATTTCCACAGGTAGGGATTTAACATATAGATACGTGATCAAAGTGAAGGGAATATGCCTATTTTTAATAAATTACGTAAGCGTTTTAGGGAAAAGTTTGGCGGCAAGGAGATGCCGTTATGATTTTCTGTGCGCATGTGAAAGCGATTTAAATATTCTTTTAGTAATAAATATGTCAAAACGAGAGACTTAATATACCTCCAGCGCGGGAAATAAAACGAAACTGGAGTTTAATAAAAGCGATTCTGGAATACATTAATACAGTACTAAGATTTTAAAATATATAATATTAGAATTTAAAGTATAAAGTGAGGTTATTACATATATATGTTATCTAGTTTAAGCTCTGCAAAGTAAATCATTAAAATCGTTTTCATCGTTACTTTTTTCTAAAAAGTTATGTTGTTAAAAAATGAAAATGTGAATCGTAAAATGAAGCAACGACTTTCAAATATAATATAACTAATCAACAGTATAGGTGGGTTGCAGAATAATGTGAACACTTTTGAATTAGCACATTTTTTTTCAAATATCTCCCAAAAGGCTGAAAGGGTTTTCCTAGAACTTCGACCATGTAAAGAAGAGGCTTCAAACTCACAGTTTAGAGGGAAGATTCGGCCACGATGGCATTTAGGGGACTGGCGAGAAATTGATGAAGAAAATGATTTAGGACTCATTCCATTTTGCAGAAAGCTGATAATGAGTTGCAATTTTCACCAATACTTTCGCTTGATAAACGCAACATTTACATGCATTTTTTGCGGGGAAAAAAAACACGAACATTCAGGAAGCTATAAAAGTGTTCTTAAAAAATCCCAAATTTCCCCGCAAGTTTTTTGCTTATAACATACAGAGTTTTCAGCCAAATTATACGAAGCTTACAGATTCATAAAAATATGTTAGCGAAGTATTGTAAAAAAATTTTAAGCAAATACTTTGAATATTAGAGGAAATATGAATATTTGTAGTAAATATTTTTTTTACTGAGCATGGCTAATTTTTTTCTTTCGTAACTTTAAAGCCAGGCATATATGGCAGGTTATATAAAAATTTCAGTTGAATACCGTTAAGATTCAGGAAGATATCTGCATTGTAGCGATATGAATTTTAGTTGCACTCTAAGAGAAGATGAGGGTTTTTCTACAAATGATATTTAAAAAAAATTTGAATCTACGAATAGTTGTTATCGACGAACTGCAAGGATATTCAACTTTCATAAAATTTAATATTACTGTTAGAATTGATTTAATCTCTATACAAGCTGTTTTGAAGTTACAAATATTAAGACAAACTGCAATAAAATAAAAAATATTTAAATGTGGATCACATTCAGGGGAGTTTGTATTAGTATCTCGCAAATAAAAAAATGCAAAATCTTAATTTAGTAAGTAATTTCTTAAAAACAGGTTATAAAAATGACAACTTTTTTGAACAATCTAAATACTATAATACAAAGTTTGCCAGGACTGTTGAGTCAGACCGCTAACTGCGAAACAAACTGGACCACACTGAATCTGCAAGCGAATTTGAAAACATGAAAAAAAAAATCCTAAGAATGACGTCCTGAAATTTAAGCGATACTTGATTTTAAATTAAATTCAACTCAAGTACTTGGTTCTTAAAATTAAATGAAAGCATTAAATTAAATTACCTTGATAATAATGCAAGGAAAAAAGTATTCTGATGCATCTGGGCCAAAAGGTTTCGGGACCCAATCAATTACATTAAATCAATTTACAGACCATCGGGTCTTGGGTACAATGGACGCATCATCAAAGGAATGTCATCTTCTGCATATCCCGTTTTCTATAGAGCACATTCCTGTGTGACTAATGTATTCATTTTTTTCTAATTTTTTCTAAATTTTACTCTATAAATTGTATTGTTCATAAATAAAAATAATTTTAGGGTTTTTTTTTATGTTGTTCTAGTATAATTTTTTAGTTAAGATTCTTTTTTTTAAATTTATTCTATTTTTTCTATTGATTGTTTTTAAGCTCCTGTGTGACTAGCAGGTTAATTTATCTATAATGATACATATTAGTCACACTAGGACTTAATTCTCCCAACGTTTCGTTTGGCTGTTTTCATTCACTCATTAATTTTTTTAAAGCAAAGAGGGAGAAACTTTTTTAGTGATAAGAGGATTATACTATAAACAAGGCTGCAATGTCGTAAATTCGCCGTCGACTTAACGCTGTGATGTTCCTCGCATAGATTTTGAGGCCCCCTCTCGAGGCACGAGGCCGCCGCCTCTATCACTTGCTCTAACTGTGCGGAAATCCGCCATTGTACCAGATCCGATAAGAGTAACTGCACATGCTGTTATTGGCCTAGACCGGCCAGATGTTCGTGGGGGCGAACTTTCTCAGCCGACCGGGTCTGTGAAATTTAATCGGCATGCCCTTTAGTAGACTTGTATATGCTTGAATATACAGAATACGCAAAAATTATTTAAATTATAATAATTTTAATTTTTAAAATATAATTGTTATTTTTATTCAATAATCATATACTTTTAAAAATAATCACTGATTTAATGCTACAATTACCAGTTTTTAATGTTTTTTTTTTTCAAAAATGACTGTCAAATATTTCTGAAATTCAGATTCCCAAAATTTCATTGGATTTAGAGTTAGAGAACATTTTTAGAATTTATAGTTTAGTTGAACCCAAGAGGAATCAACCCTATTTCTTCCATTGTTATATAAGTACGTAGCAGGTAATTATTATTATTTGTTAATACACATATATTACTATAGCATTATGACTTAAAACAATTATTAAAACTATTAAATTATTTGATGAAGATTTAATTATGAAAATTACGAAATCTACATAAATATACAGTTCGGTTCAGTGGCAAGGACCCTAAAGGACATACAGTGGTGCAGTGAGAGTAAGTGGTCCCCTGGGCATTTTAAAATTTTTCGATCCTCAGTCATTATCAGTGGCTTAGGTAATGGCGTCTAGGGCATGATATTGTTTTTTCGCTCTTTCAGAATATTTAGTTTCAAAAAGTAACATAAATATATTAACATTTTGCCTACATAACGTCCCCTGGTTCCCGGGCCATAACTCCTTGTATCCCCCGTCTCTAAGCCACTGAGGGTATGTCCACTGAACGTCCTGTCGACTAAGTGTCCGTGGCCATATCCCGATGGCCTTTGCATACCTCTGATAGCAGTTTGAAAGGTTACTGTTTTATTACTATACAGGGTGGTCATAAATTATTGGACCCATTTCAAATTCATTAATAAAAACTAACAATGTTATAACTACGGTTTTTTTTAAAAATGAGATCGCATTTTCAAAAGTTTTTTCAGATAGTTAAAACGCTGTTACAGTGGTCTAGGTGGTAGTAAATTATTGGACATTTCCCATTTTTGAGAGCCATTATCTGCGAAACTATTAAAGCTAGAAGAAAATTAAAAGCATGTAATTGTAGGGAATTTTACGCTCTTTAATTTTTTAAATCAATTGTGGTTCGAAAACTGGACAGTTTTCTCGATATTCAAGAAAAACTAAACAAGGAAAACAGAAAGCGCGCATCGGCTTCTGATGATCAGTAGTCATTGCGTATGGAATTCTCTCGCTGTAGCAAATTTAGAACGCCGTAATGGCACGTCACCTATCTGAAAAAAAAAATCTTTTTTTATTTACTCTCTGATTTAAAAGAAAAAACGCAGTTGTAACGTTATTAGTTTTTATTATTAATTTTTGAAGTGGGTCCAATAATTTATGACCATACCCTGTATAGAAACATTACCTTTTGTGACCCAGATATTTTCCCAAACTTTTTAACTTCCAATCAAACATATGACGATCCTCATATAGTGAATCTTAAGTGTAATGATCAATGGAAAAAAAATCCCTTCCATTCTCTTATTTTTACTTTCTCATATACGAAGTTTGCAAAGAGAAATTATTGTAATCGTCAAAAAATTCGAACTCGAGATTTTGATGAATCTCCACGTTTTAGACCTCCCTGAGTCCAAAAAACACAATTTTGGAATTATGTCTGTCTGTGTGTCTGTGAACACGATAACTCAAAAATTATTAAAGCTACAGGAATGAAATTTGGTATGTGGTTTTTACACATCATTTGTAGATTTCTATCAAATTTTGGACAAAATCCGTCCACAGGAAGTCTGTCTGTCCGTGTTCATGTGAACACGATAACTCAAAAACTTAAACAGCTAGATGGATAAAATTTAGTACACAGTTCTATCATCAGGAATATAGGTTTGAATCAAATCCGTCAACGCGTTGATTGTCTGTCGGTCTCTATAATCGAATGCTTCTGAACACTATAACTCCTAAATGCAATGACTTGGATAAAGGAAATTTAGTATGTGGTCTTGTAACCCTAATTGTAGATCTGCGTCCAATTTTCGTTCCAATTGGTTAAAAAAAGCGTTCAATTTGCATATTCGATTTCCTTTATCTTACAATGAAGCAAAGCCATATTACGTAATGGCGCGGGCTTCTTTATTTTACTTCTGCCTTTTGCCTTGCTGCGCGAGGGAAACTCGTGGTATGCCGTTCGCCTTATATTTCCTCCACCTGTGTTAGGGAGGTTTGGCGCGTTTTACTGCCGTTTCACTTATTTTTTTCTCCACTTGTGTTAGGAAGTATACGAGAAAGTTTAGGGGAGACCACTCCCGCTGGTTAATTTAGCAGTCGATAGCATTATTTTGAAAGACACTCAGAGAATAAATAACAATTGCTTAGTGACCATTTTTCAATTGACCACCCAATTAGTTTCTGACGATTATCTATAAAAAGCAATAGATAATCTAGTAAGAGGGGACGGAATAAAAATTCATAGCTGTGAATGAATTGGAGGGCGTTCATTTGTGGATCATTCTGTAAAGTTTGGCACATGAAGCATCTGAAGATCAGGGCCAGATTATCAAATCGGAAAAGTAGGCAACTGCCTAGGGGCCCCGCCTTTTTTTTTGGGGGGGGGGCCTTGATATTTTTTTCCCGATATTTTCAGGATAATTTAATTTTGTTGTTTTATATGAATTACAAAGGCGGTGTACTCGAACTTATTCAACTTAAAATCAAATACTGCTTAAATTTCAGAAAATTATTCTTAGAATTTTGTTCATGTTTTCAAACTAACTTGAAAATTAGTGTGGTCCTTTTTTTGCATTTGGGTGACTGACCCACAAGTCAACAGCCTTAGCTAACTTTGTATAAGAGCATTTGGATGTGTTTAAAAAAGTTTTATAATTTTTTTGCCGTTTTATTTAAAATCGCACTTTTTTAATTTTTCTTATACCGAAGATATTTAAACCAACTCTCTTGAAGGTGATCTGTAATTAATTTTTTTGTTATTTAAGTTGATCGTAATACTTGTTGCTCAGAAATTGCTTGTATAGAGATTAAATTAAAAGCAATGAAAATATTTGGTTTTGGAAGTTGGTAGGGGAAAGGGGGGGGTGCCTGCATTGCCTAATGACCTCTAAAAGGCTTAATTCGACCCTGCTAATAACAATCGGTTGTGGTTTTCACCTAGAGAAGATGAAAATCGCACCTTTACATATTTTATTGTTACATTCGTCAAACCTCTAATAGAATTTCATCTGTTGTTTCAGAAGCGTATAAAGACCATCAGAAACAAATCCTTCTGAGGAACTGTTTCCATTTGCTTCAGAAACTGAAAAAGGTGTGGCACAACGCTTCGGAAGACCTAAAAGAGATGCACAACGACCTGATCAAGCTGATTCTGATCAAAGAAGGAATGGAATATCAAGGCGATCACACGGCTTTTGATGAGATGAGAAGTAAGAGATTCAAGTGTTTCTTTGCATCTGATTGAATTGTATTTTTCTGTTTTCTCCAGAGACACTCTTCCGTTAGTGAGAAAGGAACCAAAATGCACCAAGTTCAGCAACCTTAGGCACAGGAGTGGCGCTAGGATCTGCCCGACGGGGGGGGGGGCCCCACCACCCCCCCGAGGGGGGGGAGAACAACTTGCTGTGCGGGGGTGAGAGTGTAATGAAATTGGTTTCAAATTTTCGCCGGATCTTTATTTATATACTATTTGAATACGCCGTTGCGTGAACGGGATACAAAAATTTTCCCCGACGGGGGCACAGCATCCCCGACAACTTCTTCAACTGTTTCATAATGCTGTATCGTGATATTATGAAAGAAATTTCAAGCTACCTCTGTGACAAAGAGTTGCTATATTTAGGACACTTGCACACATTTTTGTGACAGTCACGCTAATAGAAAAATGACATTTCACGCTTATATTTGTACTTGGCTACAGCTCGAGCTTTGTACAGCTACTTGTCGAGCTAATGGAAAAAATATCGTTTAACTTTACTTTCGATTCTTTATTTGAGGTGTGAATTTATAAGCAATTCTACAACAGTAATTTCCTCTGTTCTTTACTGCTATTTCACTAATATGTTTAATATTTACATTAAGAACATACAATGCGTTTTCAACATACGGGGCATTAAGTTTAACGCTAAACGTTTTTACAAACTTTTCTTTCAATGACCAAAACTATTGTGATCAATTTTAAAGCGAATGTAAACCATAATACATTGGGTGGATTTAAGCGTAAATGCAACTCTCACAAAACTAATTTTTGGAAATTGATTTCTGATCTCAAAATTATTTTTCTGTATCTTTATTTTAGGATCTCTCTGTTCTGAAAATTAATTTTGAGGGTACTGAAAATTTGAATTCATAAAAGATTAATTTCTCACTGTACATAGCAGAGCTTCTTCAACTATAAGCACCGATGACTCCACATGCATTTATCATTCTTTAACCCATTAACGCCCAGACTAATTTAAAGCACAGATTTCAATAATTTTCTATTAAATTACGTTTAAAACACCAAGACTATGGAAGCTTTGAAGTAAAATTAAAAATTGGAGCAAAAGTTTTTTTCTTTTTGTTTTTCTTTTTATAAACTAGCCGTCTTTGACGACCGGCTTCTTCGCTGGGAATATTATTTCAGTTGAATCTTGAATCATTTTATATTCATGCAGTGGCGGATTTCCGCACAGGCGTTAGAGGCGGCCGCCTCGTGCCTCGAAACTCTAGGAGGGCCTCAAAATCTTTGCGAGAAACATTAGTGCTAAGCAGACGGTAAATTTAGAACATTTCAGCCTTGTTTATAGTATAATCCTCTCCTCACTGAAAAGTTTCTCCCTCTTTGCTTTAAAAAAATTAATGAGTGAATGAAAACACTCAAACGAAACGTTGCGGGGAATTAAGTCCTAGTGTGACTAATGTGTATCATTATTGATAAATTAACCTGCTTGTCACACAGGAATGTGCTCTATAGAAAACGAGATATGCAGAAGACGACATTCCTTTGATGATACGTCCATTGTACCCAAGACGCGATGGTCTGTAAATTGATTTCACAGGTGTAGAACTGCGCAGGGCAAAGTTGGTAACTAACTGCTTAGGGGCCTCGCAACTTTTGGGGCCAGACGCATCGTAATACTTTTTTTCTTGCATTATTATCAAGGTAATTTAATTTAGTGCTTTCATTTGAATTTAAGAACCGAGTACTCGAAATGAGTTTAAATTAAAATCAAGTATCGATTAAATTTCAAGACGTCATTCTCAGGGATTTTTTTCATGATTTCAAATTCGCTTGTGCAGTTCAATTCAGTGTGGTCCAGTTTGTTTCACGGTTAGCTGTCTGACTCAACAGTTCTGGCTTCAAAATAGTTATTTTTTTTACTACGTTTAAAAAATATTACTTACTAAATTAAGATTTTGCGTTTTTTATTTGCAAAATACTAACACCAACTCTCCTGAATGTGATCCACATTTAAATATTTAGCTACTTCAGGTTGTCTTAATATTTGTAACTTCAGAACAGCTTGTATAGACATTAAATTGATTCTAACAGTAATATTAAATTTTATGAAAGTTGAATATCCTACCCATGTATACTTATAAATTAAATACATTACTTAGATTGCAGTCCGTCGATAACTATTCGAAGATTCAAATTTAAAATATATATCATTTGTAGAAAAACCCTCATCATTTGGCTTCTCTTAGAGTGCAATAAAATTCATATCGTTGCAATGCAGATATCTTTTTGAATCTTAACGGCATTCAACTGGAATTTCTATATAAGCTGCCCTATATATCTAGCTTTGAAGTATGAAAGAAAAAATAGGCTATGTTTCGCAGATGCGCAGTAAAAAATTGTTTAATACAAAACTCATAATTCCTCTAACATTCAAAGTATTTACTTCGAATTTTATTACAATACTTCGCTAACATATTGTCATGAGTTCTGTAAGTTTCTTATAATTTTGCTGAAAACTATATATGTTATAAGCAAAAAACTTGCGGGAAAATTTGGGATTTTTTAAAGAAAACCTTTATAGCTTCCTGAATATTCGTGCTTTTTTTCCCAATAATGCATGTAAATGTTGCGCTTATCAAGCGAAACCGTTTGGTGAAAGTTGCAACTAATTATCAGCTTTCTGTAAAATGGGGTGAGTCCTGAATCATTTTTTTTAACAATTTCTGGTCAGTCCCCTAAATGCCATTGTGTCCAAATCTTCTCTGTAAACTGTGAGTTGAAGCCTCTTCTTTACATGGTCAAAGTTTTAGGATCCTTCCTTTTAGCCTTTCGGGAGATATTTGAAAAAAATGTGCAAATTCAAACGTGTTCACATTATTCTGTCACCCATCTCTACTTTTAATTAGTTATATTATATTTGAAAGTCATTGCTTCATTTTACGATTTACATTTTCATTTTTTAACAATATAACTTTAAAAAAAAAGGGAACGATGGAAACGATTTTAATGATTTACTTTGCAGAGCTCAAACTAGATATTTTTTTTTGAAAAATTATCTTGATTAATCTCAAAGCGTTTTTTTTTCAAATTTCGGGGGCGGGGGATAATTTTATTATTGCCCTCTATGTTTTCCTGTATTGTTATTAGATTATACTATTATGTCCTTTAGGACAAAAGAGTTGACGCTGTTCATTCGAGCTCGAAATTTAGAAGACATATAAAATGGTATTCAGTTTATGATAACATTTATTATAGTTCATAATATAAGTTGGTGATTTATGAGCTCATTTCTCCTTTTTAACTGAAAAAATTACCTTTATTAAACGTAAGAAAAGAAAAAAATATTTATTAAAAATAATCTTGAAATGCTGTTCCTATTTAATATAAAATTTGAATGTTTGGACACTATTCTGTCCAACCCATCTAGATAGACGCAGAAACCGAAACCCTGTTTTGAGTAAATGAAAAAAGACAAAGGGTCGCAATGGTATTTTAATTTCTTTATCTATTTTATATATATATATACATATAATTAGGGTTGCCAAACGTCCCTTATGTACTGGACTGTCACCGTATTTCACTACTCGGTCACTACATATTACTATTTGTCCCATTTTCTCCCTAAACTCTACCGGGAAGAAATAGAACGTACGATGGCATATTTATAAGTAAGAAACATCGATATTGGCAACACTGATATTCTATTCAATTAGTTTGTATATATGAAAGATTATTTAAAGAAAAATAATACCAACCAAAAGTGCGTAGCAACTATGAAATTGAATATGAAAGAGAAATGGCTGTAGTTTTTTACAGATTCAAAGTATATTGATAAGAAGTCATGTCTGATAAAGTTATAAAGTTATTTGCCGCTCCAGCCCACAATGCAAATGTGGAAAGAATATTTTTCTTAATGCCAACTCAAAGGTTCGGACGAAAGAATCTGGTTTTCAGCAGAGACAACTGAAGCAATTTTGATGCGTCATTATAATTTAAAAATGATTTGCGCCCAATTTTATAATTATATGAAAGAAGAAAATGGTATAATTAAGAAAGTAAAATCAACTTTAAATTGTGACTGGGCTAAAAAGGATTGCCTTGCATCTTTTTTATTATTCTACGTGTTCATTTTATTAGATTGCTTGAGCTTTATTGCTTTTTTATCGGAGTAAAATAAACAGTTACCCACCCACTTTTTTCATGTTTTATTTATTTAGCACTGAAACGTCCCGTATTAATAATACCTGGAGATTATGAGAACCCTACATATAACGTTATGGAAAATGACATAGCATATATACCTTGCCAAGAGTAAAGTATATTCTTTGTAAAAATGAGGAAAATAAATGTTAAAAATCAGATAAGCCATAAAAAAAAGACAAGCAAGAATTAGCTTCAAGTTGGATAACGAAGATAATTATAGACCTAGAATTAAAAGCATGAGTAAATTATTTTACGTTACACACTTGTATCACCAATAGAGTTCTTTATGGAGGGGGCCTCAAAATAATTTTGCGCCTCGTGCCTCATATTGTCAAAATCCGCCACTGTATTCATGGTTCTCTTAATAACGTAATTTTAAACTTCAGATTGTGGTAGATATTCAGTCCATGTTCTATTAGTGACCTTGGACCTCTTCTGTTCATTGCCTATATAAATGTTCTTAATGGTGTCAAATAACTGACCATGTCATATAACCTCTAGTTCCATGTTGTCGGCACTATCTTCACTTTCTGCTTCTTCTTGCAAAATATACATTTGATTTCAAATTAAAATGACGCGGCACATTTTATGGCCAGCGGCATGTTATCTGGATTAAAACATGCTGAGAAAAGAATGAAAACATAGCAAACATAACCATTCAGCTTAATAGATATATTTCTTAAGGTAAGCAAAGCAATATCTCGGAGAGCTTGGTTTACAGATTTCACAAAAATCTTGATGAAATAAAATATAAAATCAAAATGTATTAGGATCCTATCTCAGATTACAACAATGAAAGAGAAATGGTCATTTAAATATTTCTTTAAACAATGAAAACGGTTTGAGTTGCATTGCAACAATGAAAACTATTGTTGTAAATTATGCCAAAAAATAATTTTAAAAATGTATTAAAATTAGAGAAAAAATTGTACGTCAACTTAATTTATATCATTGAAAAGGTTATTTTTTGCGCATTAAGATAGTGTAAAAATAATTTTTGTGCTTTAAAATGTTCGGAAATTATTAAGGAAAAACGCCACAATTTCCCTTAATTTTTAATTAATTAAAATTTCTGAAAAAGGAGCTCCGAGGAGCACATTCTCAGCCTCCAAAGTATGTTTGTGCCAAATTTCGTAACTCTAAGTCCCGCGGTCTGCCCTCTAGAAGACCAACACACAAACACATGGACACACACGCATTCTCCTTTATTAGTAGTAGAGATATATCTCTACTACTAATAAAGGAGAATGTGTGTGTGTCTGTGTGTTGGCGCTAAGCGAACACATTAAGCGAATTTTCGACCTTTTTCCTAAATAACTTCCGAACATATTAAAGAACAAAAATTATTTTTACACCACCTAAAAGAGCAAAAAATTATCTTTTCAATTATATCATTTAAGTTGTCGTACGATTTTTTTTCTTTACTTTTAATAATTTTTGAATATATTTTTTGGCATAATTTACAATACTTTTCATTGTTGCAACGCATTTCAAACCGTTTTCATTGTTTAAACAAATATTTAATTGCGTGTTCCTCTTCCATTGTCGAACGATAAGAAAATATCGTACTGGATTTTACTTTCTTCTCTTATTTGATTAATTTTTCTGTGAATATATATGTATATGATATTTTAATTTTTTAACTTCTTTAATTCTTAAATTACTTTTAACAACACCTCATTTTAATTACTTCTATTTCTATCGCAATAAGCGCACTACAACTTTCTTCTCGAGTCACGTGCCTTTTCCGGGAAAATTCCCTTCTCTAGGTACTTAAGCGTTCTGCGCATTCATTTCTACCCTTTTTCACGCCAGCATGTAAGCTTTCAACAACAACGCGCCGCTCAGGCGTAACCTTCTGAATACTGGTCATGGAGCTACGTAAAAATCGAATACTTTACGTATGAAGAAATAACGTAATATCCTAAGTGCCTGAATAAAAGAAGAATTAAGCCAAATATTGTCTCTTCCATGATCAAAATGGACTACATTTCACCTTTTTAAAGCCTGATCTTTTATATATATAATCATACAGAAACAAAGTAAACAAGACATATCAAGAAGCAAATCCTATACTAAGAAGTCATTATTTGAACAATACAACCAAATTTAAAACAAATCTAAAGAATTGAAAATACTATAGATACCATGAACATAAAATTAAGTTTAAATATTTATATGTCAACATGTAAAAAAAAAAATCTGTTGTTATAATAGTATTGAAAAAGGCAATCCAAGTATATGGAGTTTTCAACAATTAATATATACAATAATATATATATATATATAGAAAAAAATTTTAAAAATCATTTCTTAAACTTTTTTTTTACACGAATATTAAAGATTTTTGAAATACAGTAAAATATATATATATATAAAATAAGTTTCACTTTCTAATTCCTTACATTACCTCAAAAATAAATAAAAAAATTTCAAAACGACGATACTTTGACTTCAAAATCTAGCTTACTAGTGGTATATACCTGCTGAAAACTGTTTAAGAGTTTGATAATACCTATTGACTTCATAGACAAAGCAAAAAGGAAACAATGGATTGCATTCGGTTCAGCCACGGAAGTGAAATGTAACTGTCCTATAAATAGGAAGCTGGGTGTTAACGGTTTATTATTAATAAATTCCTGATTTGAAATGCTTCATTAAAACAGTTCAAACAAGCATATTTAAAAAGCACTTTTTTCATTAATTAATGCTTCATTAATCGATTTTATTATCCTAATTGTATGTCTACTTGGGGTCGAGAAACTTTTTCGTATGCATACATAGGGCGATGGAATTTTTTTGCATAATAGAAGGGCTCTAGTGGAGAACTATAAACACTGGTATGAAAGCGTATTCAATATTTATTATCGTGATGAAAAATGCATTTAATTTAGGGATCGTTAAAATGCTCATTGAACTAAACAAATTAACATTGTTTGCAATATCAAAATTTATGTCATTTTTTTCATTCCCAAATTATTTTACTTCTAAAAATAAACTTAATTTAATTACTGTACTATAATTTAGATTTTAAAGTAATAAAAACATTCACCTATTTAATAAATAACATGATACATTTTAGGTTAGCTATAAATTTAATACCTGATTTTTTTTCTCCTCCCAATTCTATTTCAGTCATTTTTATGTAATTTTGAACGAAATGAATCATATATGTATATGAATTTATTATCATATTTTCTTCGGCAATGTTTGTAGTGTAGCACAATGAGCTTGAAATTGTAGCTGAACTTTATACAGAACAAACTGCTTTAAATTCAGTAAAATCCGATAAATAAGGTTTTTGCTCGAAATCACAATTGAAGCCTGAATCTCATTATAAATTCCGAACTCAATCAAAGAAGAATGGAGGAAGTTAAAAGTCAGCTGCCACGAAAATAGCCCAGGTGTTTTCCTTTGGCATCGAATGGTCTTGAAAGACGTATTACTTCAAATCCTACGTAACTTGTTGGGCTCGAACCAAAATAAGATCACAAAATAAAATTCGACCTATCTCAGCACAATTATCTTAAACTCTTACTTAGATATAAATATTTGCAAAAATATCCCGATTTATGAATTAATTTATTATGAAAGTGCAGAACAAAGATTTGCTATATTCTATCAGTACTAAGCTGTGCACAAACTACTGCGTTCAGGTTCTTTGAAAGGGGAGGGAGGGGGTTTGTAATATAATTTATGTAAATTTATTTTTCGATGCAATTTTTTCTTTTTTTTACCAGGGAAAAATTTTGCCACTAATTTAAGAAGTGATGATGTAATATTATCATTGTTATTTTACATCGAATTTTACAATAAATTATTAAACACATCTTTTAGGCTTGCCGCTATGTCAGAATTATACAGATAGATTCCAATATTTTGGAGTAAATCTCTTAGTGCAGGTCGAAGAAGGACGATTTGAATATCTGTACAATATTTATGAGTAAATTGACCTCTGAAAATCTTTTAAAAGGCTATAAATCATTTTTGAAAGCTGTTTATAAAGACAAGACGAATTCCAATCAGTTTCAAAGATTTAAAAAAAATCGATACGGAACTTGTTCTGAAAACTTTTGCCAACTCACAAAAATGCTATTCAAGATTTTCAGTGGACATTAGTAATAGATTTAAGTAATTACTACTTTAAAATATTTTCATTAATTCGAAAAAGAACATTCTGCTTTAATATGGAAAATGTTATTGTGGAGAGCAGAGACTGATGAAATTGTATCAACGTTTTCCACTGATAGTAAAAGCCTTGATTCAAAAAGTTTATGCGCAGCGAATAAAATACCTTCCCATGTGTATTTCCTATTTTAAAGAATGAAGTGTTTTTTCTGAAATGAATGCGGTTTCATGACGTCGATTTTATTATTAACAAAGTCAGAAATATTTAAGGGCATTCAACTCTCTCTCTCTCCTGTGTTTTTTATTATTTTTGTGTGTGCGCTCCTATGTCTTCTCAACATTCTTGCTAAATTTAGGAAGAAATTAAGGAAAATTACCATAGTCTGACCTGAAACGTACAGTAGGATTTAGAATGGGAGAAATATTCGACATGTAAGTGTTGATGTACAGCTATAAGCGAGAAAACTAACGAGGAATTTCGAGAAGATGATGTCTGTCCCTACTATGCATAATGGGATCGTTAGTTTCTTTTACCTCTTGCTAAATCTCATCCTCAAACCTGTTCATATCGTGAGCTCTAACATGGCAACTAGAAAATGGACGAAAATCTGTACTTTCTGGCAAATATAATAAATTTTGAAGCAATAAAATACTAACAAACGAACTATAAGCATACACCAGAGTAGGTATTTCTCTCCATCAAAAGTTCGTTCCTTCCCAGATATCACGTACGTTTGCAGCAAGTTTTGATTTTGACTTGATATTACCTTGTCATGGCAAATTTGACGCGTCAAGCTTGAAGCGAACTTGTAGCAAACTAACAATGCAGAATCGCCACCCTCGCTTGCAACGCCGTGACAACTAGCGCCACCCCTCCTTGCAATGCAAGCTTGCTGTAAGTTTGCAAAACAAGCTTGATGCAATGATGATAGCACAAAGAGATAATTATCTTTGTCTCTGTTTTAAAAAAAACATCTGATTTTTAATTGCATCTCCTAGACCGTCCTTCTTTTTATTAATTCAATAAATCAATGATAATTTGTAAAAAAAACTTTTTTATAAAAAAAATTTTTGAAACATTTTCCATTTTTTTTACTAAATATAGAACTCGCACTTTAAAGAAAACAATATCGCCTTTTTCTTAATGTTGAAATTTTAACGTTTATAAACAAAATTAAACCTAAAAAACAGTCAATGTTTGTTGAAAAATAATAACTTACATTTTGTCCCATTTCAAAAGCAATTACTTTTGAAACCTAATTTCATAATTTATTCTACTAGCAAAACTTAGTTATTAACGAAAATCACTCTCTCTTTGATTTCAAATCATGTTCTCAACACAAAATTTAAAAAAGTAATGAAATCAAGAAAATAGTTTAAAATAAATCGTATGCGCGATCTATTAGCGAAGTCTATCTTATCCTCTCAGAGTTTATCTGGCCGAGTGGTTAAAGCGTCCGCTTTGGAAGAAGTAGGTCGCGAGTTCTAATCCGAGGTTTCTTACGTACTCTGTTTTTGCTATGTTTGCAATGAGTTTGACGTGGCAAGCTTGCTGCAAGTTCGTCGCGTGGTGACTTCGTCGCTTCTGCAAGCTTGTTTCAAGCTTGCACTCTTGTCGTGTCAACCTTGCTGCAAGCTTGCAGATTTGCAGTGCAAGTTTGCTGCAAACTAAAATTGCTATCTGGGTCTCCTTCCCAGAGGTGGCGCCAGAGTGGGGACCGGGGGGGGGGGCAGGGCTCTCCCGTCGGGGATGCTGTGCCCCCATCGGAGAAATTTTTGTATCCCGTCCGGGAAAATTTTTGTACGGGGTATTCAACTGTAGTTGATAAATAATAATTTAGCGAAAATTTGAGACCAATTTCATTACATTCGTCCCCCCACACAGCAGGTCGTGCCCTCCTGTCGGGCAAATAGGCCTCCCCGTCGGACAAACTAGCACCATTCCTGCTGTGCCCCCTGTCGGGCAAATTCTAGCGCTATTCCTGTTCCTTCCCTATTTCAATGCGCCTTTTAAACAACAAAAAACAGTAGTTTTCACAACATTATCTGTATATCTGAATTCTTTAAAAATTCTCTATGGAAATTTTGGAGCAGTTTAGAATGCCTAATTAAGGTCATCGCCGTCCAATAAGTAGCCCAGTGGTTGTGTAGTTGAATTCGGAATTAATTGGGGGAAAACTGGAAATTGTTTTAATTCCCTTCCTTCCAGTTTAGGTCTGAAATGAACATACTACGTTCCCCCCCCCCCTCCTCCTGCTTGGTGAGCTTTAGCCGCTGCGTGCAGATTTGTAGTCAGAAAATATGACTTTTTTCAATAATCGAGCTGCGCTTGAAGCGAGAACGGACCGAGTTTTCTGTTTACCCTGCTTCCAATTATTATAAATACATTTTAAAATTTGTTCAGGATGCTTTTACAATTATTTCAAGGCTTTATTGAGTATATTTTGAGGTAAACACCACTGTTATTATGATTTAACAGAAGAAAACATCACACGAAAGCTTCAGCAATGGTTAAGAGCGTAATAAAAAACAATGACTTTCATTTTAACACTTATTATTTAATTTCGCATAATTGAAGTGATATTAAATAGATAAAAAGTTTTAGAACAATTTAAATTTTTTAGATGTTGAAGGTAAGTCATAATCATTAATACCAGTTTGCTTACTGTCACTTTCCTCCAAATGCAATGTATGACATTCTTTCTCCAAGCCAACATATGAAATTAACTCCCCATCCTGATATCGATTTTAGCCTCTTGGTTAGCTGAGTTTGTAATGATGTTATCATCTTCTGGAGAATTGGTACACTCTAGCCCTTTGCAGTGATAGCAAATTTTAGAACATTTAATGTCATATTTCCTACAGGTGTAAGTCAAATTACACCCTGTTCAGGTTTGCTGCATAATATAAAGCATCTTCCGCCTTACCGCGGCTTTAAGAAGAAAATATTTTCGGTATTAGTGGATACTGCTATTAAAACCAACCTTCACCAACAACCACAACACATTGTGACCATTTTTCTATTTCTAAAGCACTTTTGATTACTAGATAATCAGCATCTTTCTCAGCTTGCTTCACAACAAAACCTTCTTTTTGAAACTTAAGACATAACAAATTTATAAGCCTTTGCTTGTTCTTATCATTATATAATAAAAATTTCTCTTGGGGCATAGTGACTGACATCGATTTATCAAACATAACATAACCAGTTATGTATTTCTTTATTCGTCTGATACTTTCCACTGATTTTGTACTTTTCGCCGCATCTTTAGAGTAACCATCAAAAACTATTGTGGCCCCTTCATTGAAGTGCTTTTTGGTGTAGTCAACATATTTCTTCAGGATAAAGGAAAATTATTCCTTTGCCTGCCATAACACACGATGTAACAGAAATCCACCGTCAACCACATAGCATGCTGAAGTGAAATACAAATCAGTTATAGTAGAAAATAAATCATAAAATACTGATTTACGTGTCTTGCGCAGTCCTCCTCCATCAAGGAGTGACAATGGAAAAGGAGTCAACTCAAATTCAAAATATTTCTGTAACTCTGCGTCAGACATTTTTAAGGGAGAGATTCATCTGAATATTGTGGCAGAATAGGCATTACTCGGTTTTTTCGTTTAAATGTAACATCGGCAAAATTATTACCAACAATTTTTGACAAACAATATACACCGATTTCATAAGCATTGTGGCAATTTATACTTTCATCTGACACGATACCACTTGCTATAGATATGAAGTGTTCACACAAAAATTATTTTCATTTATTTCCGAGAGATCCTGATGTTCGGAAACTTTGTATTTATAAATGCAAAAGAAAAGATATCTTGAATCTCTCTCTTAAGATCTCTTAAACCTTCCTATTTTGATTTCTTCATGATGTGTGACTCTTTAACAACGTTTCCACAAAATGTTTGGCTTAGAAAAAGTTTTTCTGTTGCTAAAAGAGCTTTGAACATGATATTTATTCCGTTACTTATCATTTGGACTAAGCGGTGTGCTCCCAAAGCGACGTCAACGCATCCGCTCTCTGTGTTTGTATCTGAGCTATCGATATATGATAGAAACGTGTTTCCCATATGCCCAGATGTGTAAATATTCACCAATCAGCCCCATCAGTAACTATGTCCCTTGTACAATCCAACTTGCTTACTTGAAAAAGAACTGGGAACTCTCATTCCTTCAGGGTCTTCCTTTAAAGTTAGTTGTATATAACTCTTCGTTCGTGGAAATTTCTTTTTTGGTACTATATTATTCAAATAACCTTTTTTTTTTATTTCAAGTGCCATTTATAATTTTAGAAGATTTCTTTTGCAAAATAACCGGTAATCTATTTAAACATCTCTATCTAAGAACATCTAAAAAATTTAAATTGTTCTAAAACTTTTTATCTATTTAATGTAACTTCAATTATGCGAAATTAAATAATAAGTGTTAAAATGAAAGTCATTGTTTTTCATTACGCTTTTAACCATTGCTGAAGCTTTCGTGTGATGTTTCCTTCTGTTAAATCATAATAACAGTGGTGATTCCCTTAAAATATACTCAATAAAGCCTTGAAATAATTGTAAAAGCATCCTGAACAAATTTAAAATGTATTTATAATAATTGGAGGCAGAGTAAACAGAAAACTTGGTCCGTTCTCGCTTCAAGCGCTTGATTAGCGATTTTGGTAAAACTTTGAAGCGTAGTTGTGAGCTTAATTTTCATTGAATATAATAAGTGTTGGTACTCATTTTATTCAAAATTTCAAGCTCTACAACTTTTGCACTAAAATGTTTTTGATGACATTAGTTGTTTTTGAGATATAGCTCGATTATTGAAAAAAGTCCTATTTTCTGACTACAAATCTGCACGCAGCGGCTAAAGCTCACCTAGCAGGAGGGGGGAAACTTAGTATGTTCATTCCAGACCTAAACTGAAGGGATTAAAACAATTTCCAGCTTTCCCCTAATTAATTCCGAATTCGGCCTTTTTTAACGACCCAATCACTGGGCTAAAGGCCTTCTGCATTCATATAATTCTTCTAAATCGTAATGAACAAATTATGTTGGAATCCTCTATAGTATATAATTATTCGGTAATTTTTACAGCTGCTGTGAACAGTGTGTTTCCACAATCCGCTCTCTCCACGTTTGTGTCAAGCAACCAAAAGACCAAAATGGCTTTTATAAACGAAGTGTCATCCATAGCTGCTGGGATACGTCTCCATGCTTGGTATAGCCAGAAAGCGGGAAAGTTCATGTTCGATGGTCGGTAAAATCATATTTTCTTCCAGTACAAAAGTAAAAAAAGTATCAGTGAGGCCAAAAATTCGAGATTGTTCTCTATATAAACAGTTATGTTTTTTTTTTTTTTTTAAGGTGGGCTCCATTTCATGAAAATTTGGATTTAATAAGCACCATATACGCACTTTTTATAATAAGATTTGAAACTGATAATGACTTCAGATCCCCTTTTAAAAAATCGATTTAAAATTGATCGCTTACAAGGCATTTCGCATTCGACTATCTAAACTGTATCCATAGATTCTAATATAAATCGCGAACGCTGATACATTAATTTATTGGGCTTATCCTATATCAAATCTATTTTACTTTTAGTTATCTGTTTGATCTGAATACTTTAAGAGCAATTGAAAGTTTTAATTCATTTGTATATTAACAAATAAACTCGAATAAAGTTAAAAACTGGTATCATGGTTTGTTTTCATCGCAGGACTTTTAATGTAAGCCTTGATTCTGTCTAAGACCGGTCTTATGCTCGGAGGTGTACGCAAAATTTGTGGAGGCATCATGCTCTTGTTGATGTGGTGTGGAAGTGAGTTAGATTGTACTTTAAGATGTGTCTTTGTCTCAATAATTATACGGTTTTTATAACCACTGGCATTTTCTTTGTAGTATTTTGAATAGGGATACATTAATTCTAACCACACGATTTATTTAGAACAGTAATTTTTATATCGCATATACAGAGCTAATGTATCCAATTTTTATATCGCATATACAGAGATAATGTATCCAATTTTT
>BGPR01003321.1:12163-141379 GCA_013235015.1 Araneus ventricosus | reverse complement strand
GCATCGATACCCCCACCTGTTGCTCAGGGCCGGATTTAGCCCTCAAGGGGCCTCCTAGGCAGTGCAAAACTCCATTTATCTTACCCATCTTCCAAAACCCCATTCTGTTTTTTATTGATTTTAATTTAATTTATATAGAAGGACAGCAGTGGCCTAGTAGTAAGGTATCTGCTTCGGGGTTGGAGGCTCCAGGCTCGATACCCGATTCCACTGAAATCCGCCGCGTATGGGGCCTGTTGCACGTCCAATCATACGTAGTGACCAAACGTCCTCCCGCTGGTTCGGCGCGGAAGGCTGAACAATTTATTTGTTTTTGATGCTACAAAGCAGAGTTTAGGTTCAGATGGGGGGGGGGGCAATAATACGAATTGCCAATACGAACAGAAGAAATGATTTACGCGATTACTCGGGTATTTTGGATATTTTGGACTGGTTAACTCGGGGTATGTCCGTTAGCGGTTAAGGATAGGCATTTGTTCAAACTTCGCAAATTCTAATATTCGCAACTACACCAATCGTATTAAATTCAACAATTTCGCTTACCTGTCAGTAAGGTCTCCTAGGCAACATTTTAGACATGCTCTAATCGTAAGCAACATATAATTTTATTGGCGCAAACATAGAAGACATTACACATGGAGCACAAGACAAGCACAGAACAAATGCCAACAAGTCATCTTCAGGGAGAGTGTTACAGTATAATATAGAAACCTGGAAACAGCGTGCAGCGCCGTCAGGTGACATCGTTGAGATCTTGTTTAAACACCATTTCTTAACGTGGCTACAACAGATCCTTGCTACATGCTGTAAAGTTGTGTTTTATCTATTCTGTAACCATTATACTACTGTGTAAATATTGTATTAAAGAGATTGATAATTAAATTACATATTAATACGAAACACTTGTTTTATGATTTTATCCCGACGTTTTCATGAAAACTCTACGGCGCGGACCCGAACTGCGTCTTTCTTGTGTTTTATTTAGAGTAGCTTTTGATGGCGCCATCTGTTGACAGTATATAGAACTACATTTCGTGTATGCTCAGCAATACATTATTTACTACAAATGCTCATATTTCCTGTTATATTCAAATTTTTGAATTCAAATTTTAATATAATGTTTCTTTTATATATTGTCAAGTATTCTGTGAGTTTCGTACGATTCGAAAGAAAACTCTGCATGTTATAATCAAAAAAACATGTGGACTTTGAAATTTTCAATTTAGTACCGATTTTTACTTATATTCTGATAAATATTTTTATTGTTTCACTTTGGGTCCTAGTAATACTCCTCAAGGTCTTTAAAATGACACCAGACTCAACCTCCTAGCTAAACGCGTTTCCACGCTACACTTAATTAAAATCATACATAAAGCTAATTCATAACAATCACGCGCATGCGCCTGAACTGGTACGATGACGTCACTGACAAACCAAATACTATGCGACAGCGACAAACTCTTACAGATATGATCTATCCGTTGTGGGGTCAACCATTCTTTTCGCATTATTAGTCTCGTAGTTATTAGCGATTCAAATCTGACGGCATTTTGCGACACAAGAAAGTTCGACCGACTATCACTATAACGAGCGGAAAGTCATTTCCACGTCAAAATTGGAGTCGAATGGAATTCGAAATGGAGTCGCAATGACCTTACACGCAAATGAACTCGAAGAGTATCGATAACAATTG
Source organism: Araneus ventricosus (assembly GCA_013235015.1). Taxonomy (NCBI): domain Eukaryota; kingdom Metazoa; phylum Arthropoda; class Arachnida; order Araneae; family Araneidae; genus Araneus; species Araneus ventricosus. Next base: position 139,686 of record BGPR01003321.1, on the reverse strand, counting down.
AATCTATAGCAATGTTTGTGGGGTGGGGAATTCGGGAGTTTCGGCAGCGAACTTCAGTGTAGGGCTCCTGGCGATTTTTGACGTCCCTAGTATTAAATACTCCCCTGGTGTGTCCTACTGTGATGTGTTTTTGCTTCCCTTTTTGATCTTTTGGTTAATATGAAAGAAAAAATTTCGTCGAAAGTAACATTGTAACTGAATATTTGTTTACGTATTTTTTGTCTTTAATGTTGCATGATTTATTATTAATCCGTAATTTACACTGCCTATTAACACATTCTTCCTAATTTCTTCTTCGTTATGCTTCTTTTAACATCTTAGCAGAAAATCAGTTTTTTTAAAAATATAAAGCCTAAGATCACTGCGATTTATCGCAAGTGGAAATTCCTTCTTACTTCCGATTTATCAAATAATTTAATGATTAATAAATTTTGTCTAGCTTCTTGTTGTTATAATTGCAAAATAGGGTTGTGTCTTAGAATGGAAAAACAAGCAATCAAAAATAACCCTTTTTCCTGTACTGAAAACATTGCTTTATTTGCATGAAGTTTGCAGTGATGTTCTATTAGTTGATACGGAGGATAGTTATAATATAAAATATGTTTCAATGTCAAATATTAAACTCATGAAATCTTTTTTTTCAGATTCAATAAACATTCCTCCCTTCCACTTTCCTGAAAAATGGCAGAACCTGTGCAGGATTCAAGGATTGTAACTCCAATTAGCCATCAATGTTTCACATGACTGTGGTAAGTGTGGTTTCTGCACTGTTCAAATGCTTCGAATTTAACACTTTGGACAGGGCATTTGCAGGAATCCAGCGAAGAAACTCATCAGCATCTAGTGAAAGCAGTCAAGAAATTCGCGATGTGAACGATGAGAGAGCAAAGAAAGGTTTGAAATTAGTGCCTACACTTTTGAGAGAGGGAGTGCTGAAAACAATTCACGACATACATTATGCAGTGGAGAATTGACGACGGGAGCATCCCAATATTTTGGGATCTAAGGATGGAAAATGTATCTTTCAGTGGAAGAATGATGGGTCTGTTGATGCAATTAAAACAGCTCAAGAATTGGTACAGTATGAAAAAATTAATATCAGAAAGAGGTTTAAAATAGCCTTCAAGTATTTTTAAAAGAAAGTGTACATAGTTTGTGGTCGGAAATGGAAGAATCTAGTCAAACAGAATTTCAAACCAGCTGGCAACTCCATGGAGCGTTTCTGGGTCAGGCGGATGCGCTGTGGGTCTCGTGTACCTTGGAAGCATGAGAATGCTGAGTTCTTCAAGGATACTCGCAGGCTTTCTTCGGCAAAGTTTTATAAGATCCAGCTCATTCCTCCCTCAGTTGCGGTCGGAGAAAAGGGAGGAGTTTTTATTTACCGGAAAAATGGTCGAGACAGAAAGGGGTGATTTTCTTGCATGCCTCTACGCATTAACGAAGGAAGAGCGAAAGCGAATACTTGAGAGATGTGCTGCAAGTTTGCTCTTTTTCTATCTAGAAATGCCTTTCTAAAGCCAATTTATTAAAAAAGCTGAAAAGTTGTGGCAGTATATCGATTATGATTCTTTTCATTTCTTGTTAATTGAAATCTTGAGCCTGAATATTATCGGAAAAAGTCTGATGCATACGAACTTTTGAAAGGCTTTTGGAAAAGAAGCCCTGATGGCCTTAGGAAAGACGTTGAAAATTTTGACCCGAGTTTGAAAAAGGACATAGAATCACGTCTTCAGAAAAGAAAGAGAAAGGCTGATGATGATGATCGAACCAATTCGAAAAGAAAGACTAGTTCAAACACAACTGGGACATTGTAATTAAAGCCATGGATAATATATGTACTGCCGAAGCGGCGAGATATATACGTCTGATATCCATAGACATCGTAGCTTATTTTACTATTGCGTTAAGAGATATATTGTTGTCTTAATTCAATTATGAGACTTTCTAGCCTTGGAAACAAACAGTGTGACTTCATATTCTTTAAGCGGCTGTAAATTCAAAATACATTTGTGTTTAATAAGTGTTCAAAATTCTCAAAATGTTCTTAGACGTATTTTCCTAACAAAATCCAATTGGTTCGTTTAAATATTTTACAATGTTTCTGTGCTAATTATTTTTTATAGTAATTCATGCTTTTATTTTGTGACCAATACGCTCTCTTTCTTATTACAGATGAAACATGTTTTATTTACATATATATGTAAATAATAAGTTATATGAATATGGTTTCATGTGGTACAGTTCAATGAAACATAATCTTAAATGCATCAATTTTATAACATGCGTAAAATATCACGCATTGTCTTGTATCTATTCAAAAATATCTAAACAACTGCTTCACTCAAGCTAACCATTTTTAATTCTTGCTTTTTGAAGAGTAAATTTTTTCTTGATAATTGCCCGTTTCTGCAAATGTTGCCATTTTTCCTGCATATGCAATTGCATCTGATATATGTTTATATTCGAGATATGAATATATGTCTTTTATATCTTTGTATTTCTGTCATTTGTATGATATTTTTTCTAAATTGTGAAATGAATAAAACAAATCTTAAAACTTTTTAAGAGTAAGATATTACTTATAATTATAGTAAAGTTGTGATATCGATGCATTCCAATCAATCCTTGGCCTTGCTGCAAAAAATTGCAATAGTATCAAAGGATTATGTATTGGTTTTATATGAGGGTTTGAAATCGACAACTATAAATTAAATTTTATATATATATAGATATATATAAACATCATTTTTAGTTGAGGTGTAGAGGTAGACTTCAGAATGTAGCAGTCACTGAAACCTAAAAAAGATTTTATCTGCACTCTTCAAATAACATCTTCAATGGATAAAAGAGGAATATCGTCGGAAAATATTTCAGGTTGATCGAAGCCATAGCCATTGTTCAGAAAGTGCGCGCAAAGGCAGTACGTCTGGCGAGGTGAATTACATGATTACAAAAGAGAGCGTTACAACATCTAGGCGGAGCTTAAAGCCGCTTCCAGACTTGAACACGCATGCGACGAGACAAGGCGCATGCATAATTCTACTCAAGTGAGTAAGCATTTCTCGCAGTCGCTCTCGTCCAGCGCGGTCTTTCGCGAGAACCAACGAATGCCGCGAGCGCGATCCGAGGATTGTCGGTTTTTTGGCAAACATCAAACGAAATTCTCAGCGCATGCGTACTCAAATGTGTACGTCTGCCGTGCCATTGAGATCGTTCGTTGTGTTGTTTATGTTTTCATTTGTGTCTTTATGAAAATGTAGTGCTCAAATGATGAATATTTACGATTGATTGATTAATATGAATGAGCACGAGGTGCCATGAAATCCCGTGCACCCATATCACTACGCCAAAAGAGAAGAAAATTAGAGAATATATGAAAATATCTTTTCGATTTCGGATAAAGAAGCTAAAGGAAAGAAATCTATTGGAACAGGAAAAGGTATGTATTATTTAAATTTTTCATTACAATTCAATAAACTTTAAAATATATTTAGAACAGTGCTCATAATATAATTTATAAACCTCTTTGTTTTCATAAATGGCTAGGATAATAAGAATTCAACTGTTCTTCTATACTGTAAATTGATTTCTGTATATTTACACCTCAGCGAATAAAAGTGTAGATAGTATATGGCTTTATAATTTCCTACTTGTTTTTGAGTTACAAGATTTTAAAAAAAACCACCAATAATTATTTAAAGAAATTCTACTCTAGGTCATGTTTCAAAATTTCAAGTTCTTACATCTAATTTGTTTCATGCAATTAGTTTCTTATTATCTGGTTAAAGCATATTAATTAGATCTCTTTAAAATGAATCATTAATTATATATAATCACAGCTAGATTGAATAAAACATTGAATTTGTAAGTTCAAATAATATAATTATATTCTATTGTTATGTGTGTGATATTTGTATGTAATTTTGTCCTTGGAAGTCATACTTTTCTAGGGGCTATTGAAGTTTATGTATCCAAATGATTTGCATTCGAAAGAATGAGGTTCCTCCTTGATGAAGATGAGCCGATGAACACAATATTCACCAATATCTGTTAAAAGTTTTGCACTATCAACTGAATCATTCTTCTACGTTAAACATTTTAAAGAAGTGGAAATGCTTTTGACCACTCGATCACATGATTTATGAGAGGAATGTCAGAAGCAGCAGCTTCGAGTTGATAGCAACTTTAACAAGAACGACAGTGGCTACTTTATCTATTTTCCGAATTCTTCCGTATCATAATTATAATGTCCCGTAGTAAACAGTAAAATTGCATATGCATTGAAAGAATTTTAAGGGTGATTTTCGTGTTGAGCAACTCAACATTTTCAAATGGTAGCTATTTACATTTTTTTTAATAGAGCAAAAATTAAAGAACATTGATGTATAATTTGCCTTAAGATATTAAAAATCATGGTAGTATTAGTAATGTTTCTATGAACTTTTCAAATTTATTATCTTATTCGCATGAATTAGTTAAATAATCTAGAATTCTCAAAAAATTATTTTTCATTCAGAAAGCCAGAAGAAAACTAAAATTGATTTTCAGTATTGCAATTATTATTCCTGATATTGAGTAAAATTCCACAATCAGTAATGGATAAGAATGGAAAACAGTAATATTAAAAGTACTTGTTATTGTGATCTAAATATGATTAATTTTCTGGAAATTTAATAAAATTCTTTATTAAGGTATTAAATTCATTATATTTTTTGTAGGTTATTGTGGAATTTTTCTACACTATAATTGGATGTGGTCCCAACAAAAGAAAAATATCTGGTAGAAGAGGTGCTGCATATGGATACAACAACTCCAGAGCAATGTGTGTGCCTGCATCTACAGAAACTCCTGAAGTCCCCTCAGGACAAGCACAATTATCCATTGAACATCAAACAGATAATATATTGTATCAAGCAGACATGGGATTATATGATGGCCTGGTGGGAATTGTGTTATCGAATGAGTAAAAACTGTTTGATAAAACATTAATTTTCTTTGAATAAATTTAGTCTCATCTTTCACTTCATCTGCGTACATTGATTTTTAAGAAGAAATAAAACCTATACATATTAATTAAAAATTGACCTCATTGTTTCCTGTGTAATAATCATTTTAGCTTATTACAGATATTCAAAGCAAACACTGTTTATATACATCAATTATTTCAGGTTTATGCATGCCATGCATTACAATTAGCAATGCATACTTTTTCTGATAGTGTCATTGATGTCCTGAAATGTTCCTATTTTTAATTTCATCTAAATCTTAAATTTATACTTTTCAAAACTTGAATGAACTGTTAAAAATTTTCTTATTACATATTAATTTTTAAAAGACATCTTATGAATCTATATTTTACTTAGTGATGTGGAGTGGGAAAATACCCAGTGCATAGGTGAATATGTTTTGGGTATATGAATAAAAACTGGGTATTTTATAACAAAAGCATGTGAATGGTGATTCAAAATGAAAGATATAAAATTTATAAATACCCCAAAACTGGATATTTTGCAAAGATAAGTATTTGTAAATGGCGACTCAAAATGAAGTATATAAAATTTATAAATACTTAAAAATTGGGTGTTTTGTTATAAAAAGTCTTTGTGAATGGAGATTCAAAAACAAATTTATAAATGTCTTAAAACTGAATATTTTTCAAAAAAATTAATGGTGATTCAAAATGAAACATATATAAAATTTGTATATATAATACATAGTTTTGAGATTAAAGTTTTGACCAAATTTATATTAAGCAATACAATTGCTATTAGGGCTGAGAATAAAATATCCTAGAACTGAAACAGGATCATAGGATAATTTACTTTTTCTGGTTTGAAGCACTTACAACGGAATAAAAAATTTTAACACCGCTGATTTTGCATAGACAGCACCAGTGAAGCTTCTGATTCTTAATTTATTTGCATTGCCATATTACAAGTCAGCCACTCTTTTTATGATTTAGTGAAGAGTTAGTCACTAGCTTGTCGTGTATTAATATCACTGTAAATTTTATGCTGAAAAAGTTTTATAAAAAAACATGATTACTAAACATGCCAAATTTAAGTATTGAGGTTCATTATCCAAATTGGTTGTCGAGCATGAAATCAATAAGATTTTGTATCAGGTCGACATGGGGTGCTATGACGGCCCCACAGAAATTATACCATCCCAGAATGAAATGCACTAATAAAATATTACTTTCCTTTGAATAAATTTGTACTATCTTTCACTTCATATGCTTACGTTAGTTTTAAAGGAAAATAAAACCTATATATTTATATATTAATTTAAAATTTACCTCATTGTTTTCTGTGTAATAACGAGCTTATATATAAACTTTATTTTAGCTTATTACATATATTGATATATTGCATTCTGTATTGCTGTAAACAGAACCTAAATTTATCTCTGAAAGCTTAAATTAAACATATCCATTGTAATAACAGAATTAGGGCATTAATATATTACTGATAAAATAATTTAAAACTTTGCATTTTCTGTGGAAATGACCTTATGTGACAATACTACCTCTTTTTTAATTAATTTTATTTCATTCAACACTTAATTTATGTATAATATCCTCAGATACAAACTAATAGGTATATTAATTTTTTTTTTAAAAAATCATACTATTTCCTTTAATTTTAGCTTAATATAGCTGTACATTTTTTAAAGTTTAAAAATTAACTGAATGTTTATAAAAGGAAAAATAAGAAAAAAATCTCAAGTTTAAATATTTGTTGTATAATTTGAGTTTATTTTGAAATTTTTAACTATAATACATAGATTACACTTAAAATATGTATATGGCACGATTCAATGGTTAATTTTCTCACTAAAAATAAAACAATTTGCTAATCCTTATATAATGTTTAACTTTTAAAAGCATATGGGATACAGAACTGATGGTCCATGTAAAACTTTGATTTAAAAAAAATGAGAAAATTCATATTCAGTTTTTTTAGCTGCATTGAATATAAATAATATATTATCTTTTTAATTGTGTAGAGCAAATTTTTTCCAAATAACAGTTTTTTAATCCAGAAAAGAACACAAGCATCACTGAAATTTATTTTCAGCTACTGCAAATCACCAGTCAAGAATAACATGGTGTGAGAATTCAGAAATTCATATAAATTCCCAGAGAAAGACGCTAGTAAAGGCATCCATGTGGTCGGTCTGCGTGGGGTCTAAGACCCCCCACTTGAACTATGCAGCTTCCCTGTGAGATACAAATTCGTACAATTGGACGGCTTCAACGAGGCGACAAAAAGCTAAAACCAGATTATAAAACTGTCGGGTTGTCACGCCCTAGGTTTGAGATTGAAAAATCACCAGATTGATAGTATCGGATCAACTGATCCAAAAAGGGGCAGGTCATGGACTTTAGATCTCCACAGGCGAGAGCAAATGACAAGCCATCATACGGATCTCCTTACCCTCCTCAACCTATCAACGAAAAATCGAGGGGAACGTAACAAGAAGAGAAAGACCCCATCTCGGGGAATGAAAGAAAAGATGGCAGAAGACTTACTTTCGGATTTTTGATCCGGGAGTGAAGACGATAATTTTGGGTGAGATTGTGAATCTCACCTGTTAGAGCATTAGCTCTGTTTTGCAAATTCGTGATAGAAAAATCACGCAAGGTTTTAAGAAGTACCGTTGTACTTCTAGGGAAAGATTTCTCTGAATAGAGCCTCGCTCTCCTGAAGAAAAAACGAATTGATTTTCGCTAAAGTGATCGTATATCATAAATTATCGCACCGAAGTCGTGCTATTCTGAAGTCTCGAGACTTATTTTGAACTGTCGTCTTCCTCTTGTTCAGACGTTCTCAAGGTAGAACTGATTTCCATCTACAACTTCGGGCAGCGGATAAATGTCTCTTACCGTCCTAGAACCAGATTCTCTGAAGACTAGTAGAACTTTCTAATCCAAATTAATCGAGACCGAGTCAATTAATTACACTATAATAGTCAAGAAATATGTACAAGTCATCTATTGTAAATATTTTATTTTCTTTCTATTAAATTCCTGAGATTTCATATTAGTATTGCTGTCTGACTTGCTACCATTTGTTCGACGCTGTCGAACGCGTCACAATGGCTTAATTGTCAGTTAGGCACATGGTTTTAATTTTATTTTCCAGCACTACAGGCCTGTCATCTCTGTACCAAAATAAGAAACATTTAAAAAGAAATATAAAATAAATAATAGAGGGTGGTCCATTGGACCCTAGTCTACCCTATCAATTTCATTTAAATCATAAATTTTTGCTTTTCAAAACTTGAATGAACCTGAAAAAATTTTCTTATTGCATATTAATTTTTTAAAGGAATCTTATGAATCTGTATTATACTAGATTATAAAAATCAAACAAATTGCACATAAAGAGAAATTTTATTCAATCAAATTTATAATACAATATTAGAGCTTTGCACTTTTTAAAACTCGTAAGTTGAAAAAGCTTTCACTTTTTGTGCTGAACAATTTAAGGTAAAGCTGCTAAAAAAACATACTAAAAACAAACTATAAAACTATACATGCATATTTACAGTGAACAAAATATTGACAAGTGTTTATGCTGCCAAGGCACACTTCCAATACCATTAAAATATTCTGCAAATGTTTCTCTGACTGCCTTCGCTTGGTCTTTGGCTCTTCGTGGCACATTTTGCAGAGATAGTAAGGAACCATTCCCCTATTTCCTCCACAAGCCTGGAACATACTCCCCATTAACATCATCGTCGAATGTGCCTGGAGGACAGTACGAGCTGTTTGACGATTCAGAGGCCCGTAAGAAATTATGGAGCAATGTGACAGTCATTGTGACAATGGCTGCCTTCTTTGGATGGAGAAGCATTGGTTTGCGGAGAATGCGAAAGGTTGAAGAGCAAATTCCAAAGACATTTTCAACTACTCTTCGTGCCCTACTCAAGCGATAATTGAAGATTCTTTTTTGTACCTCATTGGACTGATGGGAATAAGGTTTCATGATATTTTCATTAAGAGCAAATGCATCATATGACACTATAACATATGGTGCCAGGAAATTTGAATTCTGGAGAGATGCTATAGGAGGTAATCCTAATCGCTTTGAATTTAGAAGTGTGTGCAATTTTGTATCTTTAAATACACCACCATCAGAAATCCTACCCTGGCAGCCAATATCAACAAAGAGGAAATTATAGTTTGCAAAAACTAATGCTAATAGCACGATACTAAAAAATCCCTTGTAATTAATGAAGTCGCTGACAGAGTTTGGTGGACATTCAATTTCTACATGCTTTCCATCCATTGCTCCTGTACAATGTGGAAATTCCATCTTCTTTCAAAATCAGCAGCAACTGCAATCCATTTTTGTGGGGTAGATGGCAGCTAAAAGATATATATATCAAAAACTATCATCAGTAAAATGAATAATAACATACATATAATACACATTAAAAATGAAATAGAACTAGTACTTCTAAGCCAAAATTAATAATTAAAAAAAGATGATGTTGCTTTTTTGTGAATTCTGTTTAAGCATAAAAGGTCACCTGTCTGGATTGAAATAATTTCAGTCTTATAGAATTTTTATATACTTCATATTTCATAATTAAAGATAATGTTTATTGCTTTTCTAGACTAAAGCTATTTAGTTAAACTATTTAATTTATAATATACTAACAGAAATTTGTGAGTAGTTTGAAAGACAAATATTTTTGCTTTGATATAACAAACTTAATATACCAATATCAAAGTGGCCAAATATCACTAATTGACTGCATACCACTTGAAAATGCTTATTATTTCCCACAGTAAGGTTATTATTATTATTTATTTATTTTTTTGCCACAACACAGAGTATAAAAACACATTTTTTTTAAAGATGTTAACATGTATAAAATCACAATTTTTTTACGTGTGTAGGGCAGACGACAAATAAATGCACAAAACAAGATGCAAACCTAGCTAAAATGTCCGAAAACACATAAAATATTTTAAGTTTACTCGTTGTAGTAAAGAAATTTGCTCATCTTTATACAACTTTTGAGAACTTGAATCAGTGCTCTGCATACATCCATCACTATGGAAGAGATTGACTGTTTGGAAACACCAGTCAGATGATCCAAACTGCTGAAGGAGTCCCCAGTCGCTAAAAAACGTAAAGTTATGGCCAATCTTTCTGCAACAGGAATTGCTGACCGAAATTTTGTATCTTTTTTAGCCACTTTAGGAGCGATCAGCCCAATTAATTTTTCTAAGTCCTCTGAAGACATCCTGACAAAATTTTTAAATTGCCCTGACGACTCTTCAGGAAAGATTTAAAAATTTAAAACAAAGGCTTTCTTTTCTCAGAAGGAATTTAATTTTTTATGAATCATTAATTCAAAAAGAAAAAACAAAACGTTAATACTCTTCAATGGTTTTGAGGTTTAATTTTATTGTTTCCAAAGCTTGCAGATTATTTTGTGACATTTGAGTGTGTGTCCGCTATTTTAGCTTCCAATTAGCTTAATCTTTCTTATTGAACTTGTGATGAAAATATATAGTAGAGTTTTATAATTATTCTATTTCACCAATTCATTATTATGCGTATGCATTTAATACGATTACCACCATTTTTACCACTTATTTAAGACCATTTTCACGTTGGCGCAGAAAGGAACATACACTTAACATGTTCTTCCACGACTAAGCAAAAAAGTTTTTTGACGCATAAATGGAAGAACATGTTAAGTGCAGAAGATAATTAAATTTATGTGTGATTAAAACAGCTATAGCCATAACAATAAACATATAAAAATTGAATGCTTTTGTGTCTCTAATGTACCGGAACAACAAAAATTGAGTGAAAAAAAGAAAAAAATTTAATCTTTAAACTTTAAAGCTCATTTTCACAAATTCACTTCATTGCCACTTAACATGTTCATCCACTCAGCTCTTCAATTTATTTTAAACTTGTTTCCGCTTGAAGTCTATTTTTTCTGCTTCGGCTTCTTCCACTTCCAGTTAATGAGGATTACTAGTTATAACAGCTATCTGAGCTAATCCTTTTACTGGAAATAATAATCTCTTCGATTTGACCAGTCCAATTCGGATAACTATTTGGACAACCAAACATAAAAACCATCTTTATGATTCTACTATTTTTAATAAAATTATTATTAGAAATAGTATAATCATAAGTTATTATAGTTAATTTTAGAAAACAAGTTTCATCCCTGAGGATATAACATATTTTGCTACCTACGATATAAACAGTGTAACAACTATTAGCCTTTTGTTAAAATATTTTATTGATGATAACACTTGTTCTCTGACTGCAATCACTTAGAGCTTTCTCTAAAAATTGATTCCAAATACCACATCTTTATAGTTGCCACATCTTCATAAGTTGCTTAGCTTACGGCCCAAATATTTAATTAAAATAAATAAATAATAAATAGAATTGAGGGTACAAAACTGGTCCAATCCAGGATACACTAATTCGGCAAATGTTCCCTATATACCAAAGTACTATTTTTCGCATGAAAAATGGTTATAATTTCACTTTCTTTCTCTTGACAAATTAGGGAGACTATAAACTACATTTAGGGAAATTTGGGGATTAAAATTCTTCAGAAAGAAACAGTTTTTGTACACTTTTTTTAAGCCATTGTGAAATCACCTCTCATTGCGACTTCCAAGCGTTGTGAAATCTTTTCTCAAGATTGTGCGGCCTTCCAACAATAAGAGTAACCTCTTTGGGAAGCAGCTTTTACAGAATTAACATTAAAGAAACATCGAACCATCGCGAAATTGCTTTTATACTCAATTATAAAGCGTTTTATATGTAACTGTGCATTATCTTCTGCATTACATAAAAGTATTATATCAAATATCGAATGTAAATACTATACATAATGTAGTAACACCTCTTTATCAAACAGCGGTTATTCCTGGCCGATGAGATATGCTGTCTTTAGCGTCGAATGCCTTCTTCTAAACCTCAGTTTTTTAGAATGAACTGCTTTATTCCTTTATTATTGTGTTCATTAATTCTAATTGCAATTGCGATATTCTTTTTTCATATGGTAATAGTTTTTTTTATATAAGCTTTCATTTAATTTGGCTCGTTTCAAGTTTCTAAAAGTGGAATTTTTTAACTGATTTTTCATTCACTCTTTGATGGGCTAGTGTTTTAAAACCTTGTACACTTAGTGTATTGCAATCGGGAATACACTATTTTAATATTTTCAGAACTATCAATTAATAGATTGATTTCATTCAATCCTGATTATAGATTAAGGGCCAGCTGGTATTAAATTTGGGAAAAATAATTGCTTTCAAAATGACATAACATTTCTAATAATAATAAATTAAAGGCTAAAACGTAGAAAATAATAAAAACAAATATTCTAAATTTTAGGACACTACCAAAAGTGTTTTTAAGAATAATTTATTAAAAAATTATTTAACAAATAAAATCTAGTTATTCATTAATTTATCAAAAATCAGCAACTCAATTACAAAGAAAATTGTATAATACGGGACAACTAAATTCGGGGCAATGGTGAAAAGTGGGAATGTCTCGAATTATTCGGAACGTCTGGGTACTTTAGAGATTTCATCTTGATAAGCATGCACATAAATAATTTTATTTATTAACGTTAAGATACCCACCCTTTTATAGAATAATTCCACAAAATTTGTAATGAAAGAATTGGTAACAAGCAGTAGCAAGTTTTCACACAGTGCCCCATGCACTGTGTGTAAACTTGCCCCATCGCCATTTTTTATAACTCAGCATATAAACTTTATTCATAATAAAAATAATCAACTAAATAACTTAAAATAACCACAAAAGGAACAACCCAAGAGGATAATCTATAATAAGTAATAATATTCAAATACTACGAGTTCTATTAAAGCCAATAAGTAAGGGTAAAAATTTACTAAAATGGTAAAAAATCAGAAAAAGTTGTCCACTTCACGATCCACTTTCAAGACCGACTCCAAACTTGCGTGAGTATTAATGGAAGCCGAGATACTTCTTCTGAAACGACATGTAGTGTCCCCCTATGTGAAATATAAGCCTTGTGTAAACTTGCCCCTGTACCAAACTTGCCCCGGTCTCCTCTAGTGATTTTAAATAAAATAAAGAATTCTGATCTAGCTCTGGGGAGGGGCTGCAGCCCGATAGCCACCCCCCTGGATTACCCACTGGTTCTGTTCAGCTCACAGGTCAAACGGGGTACAGTATCATCTGTCTTTTAATTTATGGTTCATAACGAGCCTTCAAAAAGATTTCAGAATGAAAGAAGACGCTCACTATGGAGCGTATTTTGATAACAATGCTTCCACAACAAGTGTAAATGCATACATTTCCATTGATGCCGACTTAAGCAGCTGGAAAAAGCCTAGATAATTTTAAAATCGGTTCTATTTTCCTTCTAACAGATGTCGCAATGATCAATCACACTGACCGAACAAAGACGTTTTTTCGACCCTTCTTAACGAGGGGGTAGGCAGGTAATATTGATAACAATTTTGACAGTTCTCATTTTTACGCATTTCAAGACATCCGGTTTCAAATTCTCGTAAATGTCAGAGGATTAATTAAGTATTAAGCACCAGCGATTACTTATTTAACTTCCTCAGACATTACTTCTTTTTTATAATTTCTAATTTTGTTCCACTAAAATAAAATAAATTTAATTTTTCCCTCAAAAAGTGGGGGTAGTTGCCCCCCTCGCCCCCGAGTCTTGCCATCACTGTTAATCCATATTTATGTTATGTTGATTTTAACACGATGTTTGCCACAGAAATATGCAAGTTCGTTTTAATTTCTAATGAAATATTCTTTATGTTCCTTCGGAAACGTAAAATCATCAGGTTACAGGAAGGATGCATGAATTTAATGATTGCTGTGTAAAAGTAAATGAATTTAGAAAAAGAAAAATATTAAATAAATAAATTGAAGGAAATCACTCAAGAGAAAATTGAAAGTTGTTTGATTTACCATTCATCCATAATTTACACTGCATATATTAGAGAATTTCCGATAAATTCTCTTGAAAAATGCTTATTTTAACGTTTTAGTTGAAAATTTAATTTTCGAAGGTTTTTTTAAAATATAATCTTTAAGACTATGGCAATTTGTCAAATATAGGACATCATTTTTATACCAGTTTATTATTATTGCCAAATAGTATTGTTTTCGAAACGAAAATCAAACAGTGAACAGCATGCATTTTTCATGTATTACAACAATGCTTTCTTTCAGTGCAGTTTACGGTCATTCTCTATTAGTTAACTGTAGAGCTTACCATGAGATATATATTTCTTTGTTGCACAATTAATTCCTCAATCCTTCTTTCTTTTCAGATTCGATATAAATTCCTCGTGAAGCATTACAAAAGCTTTTAATTCATTGCAAAGATTCCTTCAGCTTGTGGGAAACAAACAGGAAGATTAACCCATTATTTACCATTGTCACTTTTTTGGGACGCTTGTTTTATTTTTATTCTCACCTAAGCAGTGCAATTTTATAGCTTTTGATTGCTGTATCTAAGTGTTGAACTGACTGATATATAAGTTACAAATCTAATAAATATATATTTCTGATTAAAACGATAATTTATTCTAATTAAAAATTAATTAATCAGTTCAAATTAAAAAATGTCAGAAATAGCATTTTCCTTCATATTAATGTAATATTTTCTTTCTTTTTCATAAAAGTGAAATAACAGAGTTTTGGCATGTAATGGGTAACGGAAAACAAATAAATAAAGGAGAGAATGTATTTTTAATGTTTCCCTTTGGGCTATTTAAATAAAATTCGTGGTTGTATGTTACATTGCTCCCAAATCACTCGCTTACACTCGTCAGGTTGATTTTAAATGCAATACAATAGCTACAGAGTGGGATCCCTTCATTATCAGGAATGCTCAATCTCCAATATGCATGGAAAATATCTAATGATTAATCTAAATCTAGATTTCAAACCATTTTTTTAACCTCAAATGTGTCCATCTATTTCATTCTTAGTCTCTTCAAATATACAGTTGATTGCATATATGTAATAATCTCACTTAATTTTTATTTAAATTCTAATATTATATATTTTAAAGTCTTAATGTATTCCAAAATCACTTTTCTAAAACTCCAGTTTCATTCTTTTCCTGCGCTGGAGGTATATTAAATCTCTCGTTTTGGCATATTTATTACTAAAAGAATATTTTAATCGCTTTCACGTCCCCACCGAAAATAATGACGCGTCTCCTTGGCGCAAAACTTTTCCCCGAAAACACTTGCGTAATATAGTAAAAATAGCTATTATTCCCTTCACTTTGATCACGTGTCTATCTGTTAAATCCCTACCTGCGAAAAAGCAGAGATTTTCTGCTCTCTTCTGGCTTGAAGCCTTATACTAAGATGTACGTACATTCCGTCACTCTCCGATAATAAAAAGAAATTATTTAATAACTTGGCCTGTTTTTTGTTTAACGACTACCACAACGAATACATTTCATATATAAAATGTCTTCGTTGTTGTAGTCGTTACATAACAAAACAGGCCGAGTTATTCTAAATTTCATTTTATTATGGGAGAGTAACGGAATGTACGTACATCATGCTTTAAGTTTTCATGCCAAAAGAGGGCAGAAAATCCCTGCTTTTTCTCAGGTAGGGATTTAACAGATAAACACGTGATCAAAGTGAAGGGAATAATAGCTATTTTTAGTATATTACGTAAGAGTTTTAGGGAAAATGATTGGAGACAATAAGTCGCTGATTTCGCGAGTTGTATGCGTGTGGAAACGATTAAAATATTCTTTTAGTAATAAATATGCCAAAACGAGAGATTTAATATACCTGCAGAGCGGGAAATAAAATGAAACTGGAGTTTAAGAAAAGTGATTTTGGAATACATTAGAGTTTAAAATATATAATATTAGAATTTGAAATAAAATTGAGATTATTACATATATATAATTTAAATCTAAATGTTTTTCACTTTACAAATAAACATACTTGACATCAATTATGTAAAGGTGCATTCTGTCATCTTATCCATGATTTTATGATCAAAATCAAACGGTTTATTTAAATCGCAGAGAAATTTTGCATGGTTTTCATACTATATGATTCAAACAGTTAATTTTTGTCAATTATGCTCTGTTTCTTATTACAGATGAAATCAGTGATCTAGGGGTTGCTATGGAGATGCAGCCTCCCCCAGAGTTCAGCCAAAATTATTTAAATCACTACACTTGTTTGTTCTTAATCTCTTTTTCTTAAAAAAAAATAATAAAGCGTGGCAACATTGCTTTCAGGCTCAAAGATTTTACCGCTTTTGTATTCATTCCACCCGCGTTTGTAGCGTTAGCGGCACGGTCAAAAACATATTTGGGCTAGTTATATTTCATTGTGTTTTAATTAAATTATTGAAAATATTGTAGTTTTGTGATTCTTTTTGTGAGGTGAGTAAAGTTAAAATGTTTAAACTTACAAAAGCCATGACGTCACGATGATACAAATTATTTTTATGACCTCACCGAAATCCTGGATTCGCCATTGGATGAAATGTATTTCTTTTGTGCATGCAGATAATAAATAAATAAAGATGGATTTTATATAATTTAATAAAACAATAAATGATATATAAAAACAATAACAAATAAATAATAATAAATAATTCAATAAATGTATGAAATTTATACTGAAATTATATTTCCTGATTTTTCATTGCCATTAGTTTTTTAATAATTGGGTTGATGCTGATATTTTTTTAAAATGCTGACACAACGTACGAGAAAAATTTGCTATGTTTCGAAAGGAATGCTTGACTTCAAATCATTAATAATATGATTTAAGCAAATTTTTTTTACAAAAATTGAACTTTTAAAATATCAGAAAATATTTCTATTATCTTTATTTTTCATGTATTTAACATAAAATAATAAGATAGTAATCTCAATTCGACACAAAATCACATTCATAATATTCTGTCCTGTCTTTATTTCAATTCACATATAATATAAACAACTGCTTTAGTGAAGCTAAGCATTGATTATCCTTGCAATGAAGCACAACTTTTGTTAGTTGTAACTCTCAATTTTCTTAAATTTTAACATTTTTCTAGCATATGCAATTGTCTCTGTTACACACAACCTTTTATATTTGAGATATGAAAAATTGTCACTCACATCATTGGAATTTTGATAAATTTTTATAATTTGTATGCATAATTATTTGCTAAAATGAATAAAAAAATATATTTAAACTTCACACAAGCAACATAATTCTAATCTCTATTTTACTAAAACTCTCAATTGTATTCCATTCATAAATTTAACCAGGGAATCCATATAGAAAAAGAGCAAATATTAAATATAATGAATTGGAACATTTAATTAGAAACCTATAGCTACCTTTTAGTGGCAAAATTCAGTGCTTTGGCATTTTATATAGAAAATTTGTTTTTCTTTTTCGAATTGGTGATTTTCTTTCACAATAAAATGTGAGAAAGTATGTGAATCCCTGAAAAATGTCTACAAATTCTGGATTTGAAAAAATAAATAATTCCTCAATGCAATCATTCCTGTTCATTATTTTTTTTATTCTTCATCTGCAGTTCCGTAAATCATTATAAATCTAAGTGAGGAATTCAGGAAAAGCAATTGAGACAATTTATTTTGAAGTTGCAACTTTAACTAATATTCTCTAAAAATTTGCAATTGATTATTGAAAATTTCTATATTAAAAACTTACCTACATGAAGTCAGAAACTAATTATTAAACGCAGTAAAGCACCGTTTATACATCTTTCAAGGGACTAACGTAAAACGAAGTATAAATGAGAAGACGTATAATCAAAATTTTGCTTAACATTTTTAATTATTACAAATTTATTGCTACTAATGCGAATTCATTTAAAAGTATTAATTTTAAAACATTTTAAGATAGTACTAGTATAATACAACATAGTATGGAAATCAATAATTAAATTTTAAGATTAAACATTTATCATAAAAGTGAAAAAAGACCTTTATATCATATCCTGAATACTAATCATGCATATCTTATACAATTTATGTGCATGCAGGTAGGCATTTAATTAAGAAAATCTTTAACTGTCATCTGATGTGCTCATTGTCTGTGAGTATTAAGCACATCATTATTTTTACTTTCTCGTATACGAAGTATACAAAGAGAAAGTATTGTAATCGTCAAAAAATTCGAGCTCGAGATTTTGACGGATCTCCACGTTTTAGACCCCCTGATTCCGAAAAACACAATTTTGGAATTATGTCTGTCTGTGTGTGTGTCTGTCTGTCTGTGAACACGATAACTCAAAAACTATTAGAGCTACGGGGATGAAATTTGGTATGTGGTCTTTAAACATAATTTGTAGGTTTCTATCAAATTTTGGACAAAATCCGTCAACGGGAAGTCTGCCTGTCTGCATGTGCGAGGTCATGCGAACGCTATAACTCAAAAACTTGAAAAGACAGATGGATAAAATTTTATATGCAGTTTTATCGTCATGAATGTAGGTCCTTATAAAATTTTGGGCCAAATCCGTCAAAGGGTTGACTGTCTGTCGGTCCGTATAATTTACTTTTGAAGAGAATCCGTTATCTCCACGTGCATGCGTACTCAAGAGCGGAGAGGAATTTCATTACGGAGTAGCGAATTACGTCAGTTTGTCCTTGAGCCGGTAAGAGAAGAAAATCATTACGCATCTCTTTGAATTTCATTTTTTGCCTACATATTTTTCAATCACTATAATGAATAACCTTCTGATAGTCATTGGATTCTGGGTAACAATAGGTTCGAATTTTTTTAGCCACGAGGGGGAAGGGGAAACAGCACCTTTTTGGGGAAGTATACGAGAAAGTTTAGGGGAGAACACTCCCGCTGGTTTGCATTTTAGAACGAGTGAAAACAACATATAACAAAAGCTTTGCAGCGCATTAACGAAGTACTTTATCATTACAATGAATATGAAAGAATTGGGATTGTGATGAAATGATGCATAAATGAAAATGATGTATAAGCAAGAAACATATAAATGGTGCTTTACCGTAATTAAAAAAAAGCTAACATTTAAGTTACACAGAAATGCATCACTTTTCAGTGTGGTATTATAAGTTACAACATTTCCTGCAACTACAATTCATGAGCCACCACTGCACAGCAGTATGAATTTCCAGACCGAAAAAAAAAAAAGAAATGAGCAAAACCTTTTAACCCTTTAGCGTTCACTGGTTTCGCAGTGAAACCACACATTGAGATTTTTTTTCCTGCGCATGGGCGAAACGTAGCGAAATTTTTCTTTCATAACTTAAGAGCCAGATATATAGGGCAAATTTATATAAAAATTCCAGTTCAGTACCGTTAGTATTCACAAAGTTATCGGCATTTCAAGAGCTAAATTGCTTTTGATTTCTAAGAGAAACAGAATGATGAGTGTTCGTGCAAAAATTGATATTTTTTAAAATTGAATCTTGGAAAGTAATATTGAAATTTTTGAAGGTTGAATATCCTGAATACTTTCACATATACTTATAACTTAAATGCATAATTTAAATTGCATTTGGATGATAACTTATTCGGAGGGAAAATAATCCGTTACCGTTCATTGATTTCACTGTGAAACAACAAATTTCTTGAAAATAAAAAATGCCAAATTTTTTTTCCTTTACATATTTATGATCAGCTACATGTCAAACACTCATTTTTGAAATAAATTTAGTAATTTTCAAAATGTAACATGTAGTGAACTTGAAAGGGTTAATCATGTTGCTAAATAAACACATTAGTCTCTCTATAAATATTTATTGATCATTAAACATTCAACATAAAATATTAACAAATCCGATGTGTGTATACATAAACTCTCAAGTATAAATAAATAAATTATTCAAAATAAACTTTTAAGTAGCGAAATAACAAAAATAATACTCTAAAAATTAAGTACAATGATTTATTGGTTCGACTAAAGAACAGGATACTTTTCTGTCGCCAAGTTTGTGATACTTTCACCAAACATTAAGATGATCGCCAACCATTAGGTTGTAACTGTGTTAAATCAAACACGGAATTAAGCGAATTATTGCTTGAAAATTTTAAGTTTGGTGGTAGCACCATGTTGTTAAGTCAAATGAATTTATTTAAAGTTTAAAGAGAAATTATTGGCAGAGCATCATCGATTTAATCTCCTGTCCCAGAGACACGATTTTGACTTTGAGCTGTTCTGCCTGGTGCTTCTCCACGCAGCGCCTCACGTGGGGCAAGAACACAGGGTTCTCTCCTTTGGGCAGAAGGGCCAAGAATTCCACTGGATTCAGATGCTCAGCCAGATGTCGAAGAACAGCTGAAAAGAGAATAAATCAATATCAATAAAAGGAATTTGAAAACTCTTGTCCCCTATTACTGAAGAAATCCATCTGGAATGTCTTCCCCTTGATTTTCTCATACGCTAACTCGTATGGTGTGTTTCAACATCAGGAAGGAAGACAGAGAAAAACTGATAACATATTTTCATCTTTGCAAGCATGAAATAAGTCAAGTTACATAAAAGTGTGCAAAGGGAATCAAAACTTCAGCAGATCTTTCAATTCTGGTGGGGGCCCTATCGTCTCCAAGCTTGAATGTTGACACTAATATTTCTGTGCCAACATTTATAGCCAAGACAGTTACCATGAGTTATTAAGATTTGGCAGGTTTATATCTGGAGCTCCACTAATGGAAAACCACTACCAATTCAATTTGTTCCCTGAAATCGAATTAAACTTGAAAGAACATTTTACATCTAATGTGTGTATATGAACGATAGAACTTAAAACAACTTACCATAAAATGTTTGAGAATAGACTTCGACATTTGGATGGTCTTCTGGAATATTTTTCATGTGCTCGTGTAAGAAAGTGAACAGCATAGACCACTAAAAATTAAATTTACAATTAAGATTTATGTAATAATTAATTAAAAATGTGATTTATTTATAAAAAATAATAAATTAAAACAAGTTTTTAAAAACACACTATCATTAATATGCTAAGAAGAGGATTTCTTTTAACTTAATTATTTTCGACCACTCAGTATTTACTTGATATATTATGCATTATTATAAATATTAAAGAACCTGGATATATTTTTTTTATTCTCACTACCAGTTACTCCAAAATTTAATTACATGAATCAATTAACAGATAATCAAGTTGGGAAAGCATATAAAAAATGTACAAAATTTGAAAACTCTAGCCCACGAAAATCAATAGCAAATTTCCAACTTTACAAACATGAAACGAGTCAAGTTAAATGAAAAAACACAGAGTGAATCGTGGTACCTTCTCGTTGTCAACTTTAAAAGTTTCCGTGGCGTATGGCAGTAAGGCTTTTGGAGCCATTCCCATCATGAGCTTGATGGCCCTGGCCTCGTTGGAGCACATCACCTCTACGCTCAGCCAGTTTGGAATCTGGTCCTTGGCGGAGCACAGGAAGTCCAGAACCAAACCTTTGATGTCCTCAGGAGGTCCCAGATAGGAAAGCAGAGACTGAAATAAACATGCAACATTAGCAATTGAGATACATCGGTTAACTTAAACAACACCCCAAAAAAATGATTCAGTCTTCTATTGAAATTAAATACTCAACAAATTAATATTCTACTTGGTGTATAGTACTTGTATACACAAAGTAGCAAAGACAGTTTATTGATGTGAACTTATTTACAGTATCTTTTTGTATACAGTACTTGATGTCAGGACGCCACCCTAGTCGTCTTGAATTTTTTATTTGTCATTTTCGGTAATTGATACAAAAATATGTTAAATTGAATGACTCTTGAACAGGGGTGGCGCCAGAGGGGGAACCCTGTCAGGGAAAATATTTGTAAGAGGTATTCAACTGTAGTTGATAAATAATAATCTGGCGAAAATTTGATACCAATTTCATTACACTCATCCCCTCATACAGCAGGTCATGCCCCCTGTCGGGGAGACCGTGCCCCCCATCGGGCAAACCCCCCCCCCCCAGTTGGGCAAACTCTAGCACAATTTCTGCTCTTGAAAAGGTTACATAGAGTTGTCCATGAGTAAATATAGCATTTGGTAAGTATAATGCAACTCCTCAAAGCATTTCTCCCCCTTAGATCGAGACTTATCGACAGTCATTGCAATGGCAAGTTTCTGTGGGAACATCAATTTGGTAAGGCATGGTTGGGATGAGATTAATTCATGGTATGATGACAGTTTTCTCAGTTAATTAACCAAGAAGAGACAGATTGACTACAATTTCTTGCCACATTGATTAGCATTTAAAATTCTGATCAGCATAACAATAGAGTTTTTCTTCAAAATTAATTTACGTTTTGGTAAGTCGGATGAATTTAAATTATTTACGAATTCTAGAGGATACAAATGGTTGTCAGTCTTCAAATCAGATTGTATAGAATCACAACTGTAATAAATTTTGCAATGGCCTTTAGCAATGTGTTAGTTGATTTTTGCACAGCTTTCATTTGATTAAGTCCTTTGACATTAATGACTTAAATGACATTGTTTTAACCCTTTACAGATCACTACATGTTTCATTTTGAAAATTACTATATTTATTTCAAAAATGTGTATTAGGCATGAAGCTGATTATAAATATGTAAAAGAAAAAAAATTGGCATTTTATATTTTCAAGAAATTTGTGGTTTCACAGTGAAACCAATAAACGGTAAGGGGCTATTTTTCCTCCAAATAAGTTATCATCGAAATGCAATTTAAATTGCATATTTAGTTTATAAGTATACGTGAGTATTCAGCATTCATAAAATTCAATACTACTTCAAAGATTCAATTTTTAAAAATATCAGTTTGTGCAAGAACCCTCATCATTTTGTTTCTTTTAAAGATCGAAAGCAATTTAGCTCTTGTAATGCCAATATCTTCATGAATACTAACAGCATTGAACTGGAATTTTTGTATAAGTTGCACTATATATCTGGCTCTTAAGTTATGAAAGAAAAAATACGCTACGTTTCGCCCATGCGCAGTAAAAAAGTGCTCAATGTGTGGTTTCACTACGAAACCAATGAACGTTAAAGGGTTAACTTAAACTATGCGTTTTAATGTGAACCGAGTGTGCTGTGATAGAAGTTTGTAAAAAATAATAAACAAATAATGACCTTTAACAAATGCAATCTAGATTTTTACATCACCAGGATGCAATGGGTAATTAACAATTTATACTTTCAAATATACTACATGGGAAAGAATTTGAAAGCAATCTAATACTAATTAATAAAAAAATTTAAACAGCCTGAGTTTCATAGTGTTGAAATTTGGTTCAGTTTGGACATCAGTCAAGATGTTATGTAATTGTAGTTTAAAATTACAAAGTTCATGCCCACTAACAAGTTGTGTAGCAAGTAAAATTAATCAATTTCAAATTTGATCTTAAATTGACAGTTTTTAAAACAGTGAATGAAACACCTACCTGTAATCTCAGCAAATCTTCATTGCAGTTCCAACAGCAACACATGCTTGGATCAGCATCAACAGATTTTTTACTCTCCATTTTAGGAGATAATAAACAATTTCTCGTTATGCCTTTACCTAAGGAGGAAAAAAAATCCATTGTAAGATGCAAACTGGAGATTTTCTAATTATGACAGTTGAAGAGAAAGAGAGAAAAAGTTACATGGAATAAGCTCAACTGATAAACAGAGTTGATCCAAATTTGATATAGATCTACAAATCTGATAATAAAGCCATAAACTAATTTTCATCTCCCTAGCTCTCTTCACTTTTGATTTATCATGCTCTGATGCATAAAGAATTTGATAAAAATCTACAATTTTGGTGGAAAGACCATACACCAAATTTCATCCATCTAGTTTGTCACATTTTGTAGTTATCTTGTTCACAGACAGACGTGATTCCAAAAACGTTTCCTTCAAATTCAGGGTAATCTAAAACATGGAGATTCCTCAAAATGTCGAGGTAAAATTTTTTTGACGATTACAATATTTCTCTTTGTACACTGTAAATGAGAAAGTAAAAAGTAAGAAAAACAAAAAACACTATGAGTAGTTTTATGCAGATACTTTTGTGTTTTTATTTACAATTTTGCATAATTCAAATTATGTTATTATGGCATTTTCAAATTGTAACAATACTGAAATATTATGGACTTAAAAATATTTAGCTTTTAGGCTGCAAAAATTTATAACTTCTTATATAAAAATTCTTGAAGAAGTGAAACTAGTGAAAAAAATCCAGAAATAAAATATTTGTTTCATTTACTGATTTTTAAATACTCTTTACAATTGAATGCTATTACGAATTTTCTTACCTTGCTTGTTCAATCTTTTTATCTCACTAACATAATATTCTAGAAGAAACATTTATCTTTACATACCTAGTTCACATTTTTATTGCCATGCTACTAAAAGTTCATATTTAGGTTTTTCTAAATTTATGTAAAGGATGATTTAAAATCGTGTATCAATTTCAAGGAAGATTTATTTATTTACATCGTTAATTTTTGGAGAAAATCACACATAAGGGTCAAAAAAGGATAATTTATAGATAAAATTCACAAGATCTTTTAAGTTTTCAACATCCACACATTAATGAATTATTTAAATTTAATTTTACAAAATATAGAATAAAAATTCTTTATCAGGCATGAAATTTTCATGTTAAATATTAATTACTTAATATCTCTCCTGAAGTCTTAATATTGTAATAAAAAACGTTTCAGAAACATACTTTTATTACTGCACTAGAAGGAAAGATTGAAGCAGAATTTTTTAAATTTTAATTTTTGTTAACTATTTTAAATATTATGGAATCACGAAATCAATTTTTTCTCAGACTCAAAAAACCAGGTGGTGTCAAACATAAGGAATCAAAATTTAATTAAATTAATCAATTAACTGATAATTACTCTGAAAATATTAAAACAGTGTATTGTCCTTGAGAAGACACAAGTGTACAAATTTTCAAATCTCTAGCACATCAAGAAGTGAGTGTGAAATTGATTACAAAATTCCGTCACAAACATGAATCAAGTCAAGTTAAATAAAAGTTGTTAAATGCTAATTGTGTTCTTGATTAATTATGCCCAGCATACTCACCATTAAACGGAGGCATTTCATTTAACCATGTAGCTCTGGATCCAAAGAATAATGTGAAAGAACCCATCTACAAGAGAAATAGTGAACTACTGTTAGAAACTAAGAACATTTATGCAAATTATAAATATCACCATAAATTATAGCTAATGCAGTTTAAAATAGTAAATTCGTTCAGAAACTTGCTAAAAGATTATGTTAAAACTAGTATTGAAAGCTTTCAGAAAGACTTCCTGCTTATTTATTTATTATTTTTTTTGAAAAAAAGGTTGTTTTTTTTCATATAGAATATTTTATAAAACTGACACTATACTGAAGAGTTTGACCCTTTTCTTAACAGTAAATTAGTAAAATAAAAGATATAAATCAAACCAGTTGTTTCATTTATTTATTATTAATTTGAGATGTTTCATTTTCTAAAAATTATCACTTTTTTCCCCCTTCAAAAATCTGGCATAAGAATGTTCGCAGAATTAGCCGTCATAAATATTTCATTGAAGCCAACTAATTCGAATACTAAACCCTTAAACTAAAAGTGATTTGTCATTTATTAATTATATTTTTAACTAATATGCTATATATTAGCAATTATCGTTGGAAAGCCTTAGGACAAACATAACATCATTAATACATGTATTTGATCTGAGAATACAGAATTTAAAGATTTTCAGAAGCTTTAAACTTGCACTCATTAAGATTTTACACAGAAAAAAGGCATCTGAAAAAATTATAATTTAAACAGAATGACAACACATATTCGAATTATAACACAAGATATAATAACAAATAACATTATATGCATAAACAAAAACATAAAATATACAGAAAATAATAAAAGTGAAGCATAAAAGATAATTGTTAGATTTTTATGCACTGCTAATTTATTATTTAACCTTTAATACAAAATTCTCTTACATCAACAGAGCTTGTTTTGTTAATTAAAAAAAAACTTGGGACTATTGACAAAAAATTAAATAAGTTATTTTACTCACTGAATTAGATAACATATTTGAAGCAGACTTCTCTTTTGGTGAAAGTAATCTTTTTAAATAAATTTTTACCAGTAGATTCTGAAAATAGATCACTCTAATTTACGAAATGAAACAAATTAATAGTACAAAACACTGGCTTAACATAAACAAATTTAATCAACAGATGTTTTTTGTTATTCATAAATCCTTAAATGAAGTTCAGAATATTATACACCAGTATTACAATAAATTTCAAAATAATAATAAACCCACATTCATCCATTTTTGCACTTTCTTTTGGTGTATATTTTCTAATTAATAACTTAAAATTGATCTCTGTTATTTTTTTTATCATATATAATTCATCTAACAAATAGACAAAAAAAATTTGATGCTATAAAACTACACTGACTAAAAGCAATGTAATGATAGATAAACCTTAATCCAATGCCTAAGGTTGGGTAGTCATTTAAAATGCATGGCAACAAATGGCTGGCTGACATGAAATTTAATACAATGGGGTGATTTTGATGAAACTTGGTGAATATGTTTCTAATATCCTTTAAATAACCAACTTGGCACATATGTTTATATTGTGGACGTATATCAACACTTAGCCAATTCCTCATGATAGGAGGAAAGTTGTTCAAGTACATATAACAAATGGACTGACTGAAATGAAGCTAGATTTACATACATTTAAATTTATCAAGCTAAAAATGTGGCGGAGTTAAATCTTCTTATGATGATAAGTATTGCTAAGGCAGAGAGGAGTTATTTTTGGGGAAAATGCATTGGTTCATTTAAACACTTTAACGACTGTAGAAATTTTAGATAATCAATGCATCTCACATTGTTCAACTAAAAATACTGTAATAAGAAATTAGCACCCCACACACTGGGTTGGGTGGAAGCAAGTCATTGAAAGAGATTTGACAAATGGTCCAAATAAGTGTAAAATTTTTATGGCCTGGGTTTCTAAAATAATTATATGCCCCAAAGTCGGCTAACAAAGTAAGAAATGTATGAAATTGTATATATATTATTCACACAAATCAAAGAAAATTTTTATACTATTTATTTATGAATCATTTCATTAAAATTTGGGATATATTCCCTCAATAAAGTAATATTAATAAATATTGTTCTATAACATTGTTCCATTCCTTGTCAACAACAAATTTTGGCAAGAAAAAAACTGGGAAATGTTGAGTACTCTGTTAGTTAAATATAAAGCATACTTGGTGAGTATGAGTTACAGCTGTCAATAAATGAATAATCAACATGAATGAGAACAGCGGTTAAAGAAAGGTTCTTACCAATACAGATGAATCAACTTGTTTTGACATATACTTATCTGAAAAATGAATTATTCCATGAATTGATCAAAATATCAAAAACTAGAAATTAAATTAAAAATGTTTAGTTTATTACAAAATGTTTAGGATACAAAATTCTCTTTAAACTTTAACAGAACATACTTCTGTTCAGTTCTTCATTATATAAAAAAAAAACATGCAGTAAAATTCAAATCATATTGAGAATGAAAAACAAAGAAATAATATTCTCTCTCCAAGTATTGCTGCAAAATGGCCCAACAAATCTTCTCTGTACTTTGATATCTATTAACTGCAACCTCACAACATTCAGGAGATAACAGCCTGTGTTGCTTTAAATCCCTTTATACAACAATTCAAGATTCAAATCTTCTCAGAAGATTTTCAATTTTTAAAAATATGACAGGATGCTTGTATCTTTCACACATCTAGTACAAAGCAAATACTTCGTTCATCAAACAAAAATAAATAAAACCCTCCTTTATAAATGAACAAATTGTCTGTACCATAATAGTGGGTTGTAAAGGATAAATACATCAAATAATTATAAAAATTAAATTTTTTACCATTTTTATTAATTTTTCATTAGTTTATTTTAATTTCCTATGAAAAAAGGCAGTTAGAATAGCGAGCAATTTTACAGAGAAAAATGGTGGCCAGAAATGGTGCAAACAAAAATGGATCAGAGAGCAAAGGTTTAAAAACTTTATTCTGAATAGTATCCTGGGGCTGCTATCTGAGATTACAGTAATAGAGTATTTTAATAACAAATGTTTTGTTGAACATATGCATTTTTAGAAAAGAAATTGAATCATTCATATGCCCAACAGATGGCACCATTGAAGTGTTGTAATTTGAACTCTAACTTCCTTCATTTTTTTATTTAGACCAAGATTTCTACTCGATGTACTCTGAAATGTGTGCGTCATGTATAACCTATCTCATAATCTCTTTTCATTTTAAACTTAAATACAAGAAATTGATATTTTCTACAGAAGCCTCCTAGAGATCAATTAGTACTTTCAGCTTATTAACTATGCACCATACAATAATGCAACTGCAAAAATGTAAGCACTTCCTTTCATGCTACCTTGATCAATTTTATTGCATGTCTCACACATTTTTCCATTAAAAAAAATACTAAAACTAATCAAATAATTGAATTTTCATACATGACCTTTCTACAAACATCAAGTGAAAGAAAAAATTATTTTAAAGGACAAATAAAAATTAAATTACCACTCAAGACTGCTTCCAAAAATTCTTTTAGAAGTGGTACTAAGTGAAGTTCCGTATTAGGCGATTCGGACTTGGGGGGAAAAAAAAAAGGTTTCTATTAGCAAATGACTTAAAGCAGAAACAATTAAAAAAAAAAAAGAACTGAATGGAAAAAGAAAGCGAGATTACCTGAAGAAACTGCAAAATTTCTGCAATTTGGAATTTCTTTGAATCGACATAGGTAATCAGCAATTCAATGTAAGCATCAGGCCTTGTTTGTTTCAGAAACTACGAAGAAAATTAATTTGCTTTAGAAACCAAAAATGCAATGACTTAAAGCTGAAATCAGATTCAAAGATATAAAAGCATATTTTATAATGCATGAAATTAAGCTTGTTATATTGTCATTTAGATCACTATTGTATATACAGTTAATAAAGCATAACTACAATAAAGAGACTATTCCTACAGATTTAATTTAAAGTGGTATTTTTCAACATTAAAATCTAAAATATGAATACATTCCTTAAAGTACAAGTATTTAAATATTTTTAATTCTATGAAATAAAATATTTATATCAGCTCATAATAATAATAACAGCACAGAAAAGAATGTTCTAAAAATTCTTTGTATCTTACTTTTCCAAAGTTTGTTAAATTTATTCCATCCCAAAGTTTCGCATCGAAGCTTGCCATGATGGTTAGAAGATCTGCCTGCAAGAAATTCCATTATAAATAATAATAATACTTCTGTTTTAAACAATATATATAAATACACACACAAAAACAACCACCAAGATTAAAGACATTCAAAAACAAAAAATAAGCATCAAAAAATTAATACTTGAACCAAAGGAAAACTAATTCAAGTAAAGTAAACACCAGGAAAAGTTGCACTATGGTAAAGATGAATTCTAATACAAAATCAGATAAGGAACAAACTTCACTAACACACATACATGTGCAATCGAAGTCCCATGCTTATTGTGTGCCCCACGCTGGATTTTTTTATCTTTTTTATTCTTCATTTTTTGTTTTAAATTAAAGCTTTCAACATTTGGTTTCCTGACTTTTATTTTATTTTATATGAATCGAGTTTTCTTTCAATAGACATGAACTTATTGCTTGATATTTCGGTGTTTCGGGGAAACAAACTTTTTTCAGCATTCAGGCTAAAGTTTGTAGAGAAAACACTGAATATAATTATTTCCACGCTCGTATGGGAATGTTAGTGTTCTGTTTCTGTTGCCTTGTTTTTTTTTCTAAAATAGTATTGTGTGATTTCTTTTGTTAATATATATATGAAATGTATTCATTGTTGCAGTCGTTAAATAAAACAAACAGGCTGAGTTATTAACTAATTTCTTTTTATTATCGGAGAGTGACGGAATGTACGTACATCTTAGTATAAGGTTTCAAGCCAAAAGAAAGCAGAAAATCCCTGCTTTTTCTCAGGTAGGGATTTAACAGATAGACACGTGATCAAAGTGAAGGGAATAATAGCTATTTTTAGTATATTATGTAAGTATTTTAGGGAAAAGTCTGGAAAAGAATTCGCGATTTATATTGGTACGTGGAAGCAATTAGAATATTCTTTTAGCAATAAATATGCCAAAACGCGAGATTTAATATACCTGCAGAGCGGGAAATAAAATGAAACTGGAGTTTAAGAAAAGTGATTTCGGAATACATTAAGACTTTAAAATATATAATATTAGAATTTAAAGCAAAATTAAGTGAGATTATTACATATATAAATTAACTATGAAGAAGTTATTCCACCTTTCTTTAAAGGTGCGATGGACTCCATAGAAAAACTTTGAACTTATTTCTTTTGTCAAAAGAATAGTGAAAAAGCACTAAGTGAACTTAATTCTGCTCATAATACTCTACTTAATATTCACAGACAATCAGCACGTCAGACAAGGTTAAAGATTTTTTTTCTAATCAAACACTTACCTGCATGCATATTTCGTGTAAGATATGTACAATTAGTACTCAGGATATGCAATAAAGGTATGATTTTTCTCACTTTTATGATAAATGTTTAATTTTAATATTTAATTATTGATTTCCATACTATGTAGTATTATACTAGTACTATCTTAAAAGACTTTAAAATTAATTTTATATAAATTTACATTAGTAGCATTAAATTTGTTATAATCAAAGTTGATTAGTAAAATTTCGATTATATGTTTATACGTCATTTTATGTCAGTCCCTTGAAAGACATATAAACAGTGCTTTACTGTATTTGCATGCATACTACTTTAACACATTGACAGCTTCAAATAGCATGTGAAAAGCATTGCACTTCAAACAGTTTTTGTGTTCACACACAGTAGAATTGTCAATTAAAAGTATCAATACTTCTTATAATACCTCTGCAATAATGCAACAATACTCAGTACGGTTGTTAAATTAGCATGCACACTGAAGTAGTAATCATAAATAGGTACTTTTCCGTTAGCCGGGCGCAAGCGAAAAATCGCCAAATAATGTAGAATTCCGCCAAATTTCTTACAACCATTCTCTTGGCGACTTGGCTCGCATTTGGTTCACAACTGGCGACATTTGCGCCCGGCTAACGGAAAATAGCTGGGTTCTGTTTTGTTCACAATTGGCGACATTTGCGCCCGGCTAACGGAAAAGTACCCATAAATGTTTACAAATTTTACACAATGTTTTCTGAAGTCTAAGTTAATAACAGACAGCAATAATACAATTAACTGATCACATCTGAAATTGTCTTACTTTTGTGAGGGACATAATCATGCTCTGCGCTGCTTCAGAATTATTTTTTTGGAGAAGAAGATAAACTAATGCTGTGGTATCAGCTGCATTACTTATTGGACTAAGAGGTCTGGAAATAACAGCAAGAATGAAATTCTAAATATTTCTTTTTATCAATAGTAATAATAATAGCAAACTGTTGTCAATAAAACAACCAGAAAATGCTTTTGTTCAAAACTCTTTCTATAGAAAAACAGTTACTAAATTTCAAATGCACGAGATGACGAAACAAAATTATTTTCTTTAACCATATCGCGGTCCTTCAGGAAAAAGTCAGTAAGCCCAAAACTATTGTTACAAAGTTGTAAAATTGTTTTCCTGACATGCTAATCTTAGGACAAGAAAGAGAGTTTCACAGAGATTTTACTGGGAGTCAAGCCAATGAATTCTGATCTTGGAAACTTTGACAACAAAAGGAAACCTCTAGAAAATTCATGAATTGTGGTCCTATCTCTACTAGGAGCAGTAAATATCAAGAACATTCTAGAGATTACTATATGACTTCACTTCCTGTTGGAAAAGATATAAAAGCGAGCTCTCAAACCAAAAGTGTATCAGTTGGAGCTTGGTCTGCAGTAAGCTGCTGAACTGATAAGCCGTTGAGAGTGCTGTGACTAAGATTTATTAGTGAGCCCTGTTATTCATTTATAAAAGTGCTGTTCAATTTTGTTACCTGTGCTACAGTTTGATTATCTGGAATATTCATCAAATAAATACAGTAGAACCCCGGTAATCCGGAACCCTCGGTAATCTGGACGGTCATGGAGAATGATGCAAACCCGAATCCTGCGCTGATCCAACCCATGGATCAGAATGTTATTCAAAATATCAAGCTGGGATATCGCAAGTTGCTTCTTACGACGACTCTCAATGATAATCTGCACAATGAAAACTTGCTAACTGGGCATCTGTGTCTACATTGCTGATCAATAAGCCGTGGAAAAATTTGCTTCCCAATTTTATTGATTCTGAAATTGAATAAAATGTGCAAACTGAAGAAATTCAGCTTGCATCACTCATTAACCAATTACAAAACACGAACCCGATGTCTAATACTGAAGTCCTCCAGTGGGCTGCTGAGGCTGACGACAGTTTGACTCGAAATAAAATAATAACAGACGACGAAATTATCAGGACAGTAACAGCAGAAGATGATGATGACGACGTCACCCTTGTAAACTCCATCAAAATTTCTCATTCTGAGGCTGGGGCGGCACTCAACACTTCATCACAGTGGGCTGAAGAACAAAATTTTAAAGCACACGGAAATTATGCTCCTCAAACGTTTAAGAGACCGTGCATTTGAATTAAAAATTGGAACGGCTGCACAAAGAAAAATCTCTGACTTTTTTGGACACTGATTATGTTCATTCACTTGCATATGTAGTAATTATATATGTACTACATATCATGCTCATACTGTATCATGTTCATTCAATTTATCCATACAATGTTAGTTCATACAAATATACCATAGTACCTATACATACAATTTTTGAAAAAAGTGTTTTACATTATTTTTTAAAAACCTCGCTAATCCGGAAATCCCGCTAATACGGACATCCATGTGCCTGAATTCGTCCGGATTACTGGGGTCCTACTGTAGTCATTTTCTTTTATTGCCCTGTTTGTTGGACTGCATTACCTCCCCCCTCCCCCGATGATTTTTGTAACACTATAATTTTGAGATGTGGTCAGTTAACACTTGATAAAGTTTGAGTTGTCCTGATAAATAGCAAAAATTATTTTGCAAATTTTTAGCTCCTTCAATTGATGTTTAGATAACAAGTTTCCATCTCAAAATAAATAATTGCAAATTCTAATTAATTGCAGCAGTCTGTCAAAAGGTTTTTGTGGACTTAGTGACTTCTACCTGAACGACGACAATACGTTTGCAACCTTTAACTGTAGAAATAAGAAATGATTCAAAGAATAAGAAATTATATAAAACAATATATGGTGGAATTTGGCTAATTCAAAGCTGAAGGCACCACAATAAAAATTTGAATTATTCAGATACTCGAATTACGAAAAGTACTAAAAATCAGTGCAGCGGGGGGGGGGGGCGGAAATTCTGAAACTAAACTAAAGATGGCGGTAAAGATTTATTTTTAAGATTTAACAGCTTTAAAAAATAATGCATAATTAAACTATAAACAGTAATAAATAAAGTGATAATGACTATAATTTTTTAAAAATAGGCAGTTTAAAAATAATAATTTTAATAAACAAGTAACTTTAATAAATAAACAGTATGCAGAACTTTGAATACAACAATTGTTCAATGAAACTTCTGTGTAGATGTGCAAACTTATTAACCAACAAAAATAATTTAGAAATAAAGACAATTTTTTCAACCTTTTTAGTTTCGAGTTTGAATTAACTAAAACGAATTTGAATTATGCACGATATTTTAACATTATTGTTAATAGGAAATTCAAGGGACCTGAAAACATTCCAATTATTGATTAATTAAACATTGTGAATTAATCAAGTTCCATAGTATTTAAACAATTAGTAAAACTTAAGAAATGATTTTTAAAAAATATACAGGGAAATGAGAAGAAAAAGTTGTACATACTGTCGTTTATTAGTAAGTCTTCGTTTTAGAATCAAAATGGCTTTGTCTATTAAAATGAAAGACACAGATATAAGGTAAATTGAAATGCGAGATAACTATATCAAAAATTAAAAATAATAATAAATGATAATAATTATTCATCTTACCGAGTTTATAATTTTCAAAATTCGAACACAAAATGACTTTCCACAACATTTCGGGGGCTTCTTCAGAATACGCGGATAAAATTGAATCAGCAGTACTCTGAAAATTGATTTTCATTTTGTACAAAATTATTACAAAATGACATGAAAATGAAACAATGAACAAATGAAATCAACTACTAAAAAATTAATAGCAGCTGTTCATCTTAGTCTCATTATGATAATAGTTACAATGATACATTAATAGACTCAAACATTTTATTTAAGCAAATAGTAAAGGCACAAATAAGTTACAATTTACAAAGCAAAATGGCCAACTGAAACAATGCTAAAGATAACACTTCTTTACAGATTTATTAACTCTGACAACAACATGTGTAAACATTTTATGAAATGGCAATCAAGCAAAAATAATATACTTACTTGAGATAAAGAAAGAACAGTTGATGGCTTTTCATCAAAAAGAATAGAGTCCATATAAAATACCAAACATTGAAAAATGTTGGTCAGTTTTAGCTGTAAAATGGAATCACAATCTTAGAAAATCATTTAAACTGCAACATTTTCAATTAATAATTTTAAAAACTATTCAATCATTTAATTTTGCATGATATTAAAAGTTGATGTAAATTTTAAAAAGAGAATATAAATAATGAACATTTCACAAAATATAAGGCAACTTTTAACCGCTTATCTTAACAGCCTGAGAATACTCGTGCATCGAATTATCAAAATTTTAGTCTTATAAACTAAAATTGAATCATTAATTAGCTTTATAATTTGACACAAAAAATATACATCCATACATACAAATATCCATAAACATCTTAAGTATCCTATGCCTTCTTAGATGAATGAAAACGACAGCCCCTTTCCAAAACAGGAGGAGTCATCTTATTAGATAGCAAAGAAAACTATTCATTTAAGTGGTTAAAGAATAAATTATCCAGATTCCTAAACCAAATTTATGCATTCAGTTTTTCATAATAAAATAATTTAAAACACAAAACTGAGAATATTAATACTTTCAACCAAGTTAATTCATCTACTTTGGTTGCTATATAAAGATCACATTAATGAATTTAAACAAAAAACATGGAATTTCAATTAAGCATTTTTTTTTATTTATAAAAAAGCTTGATTTGAAATTAATTCAGATATACAATCAATACATAAAAATTCCTGTTTATTTAAATGAACCCCTTTACACTTTCTGAAAAAATTAATATCCAAACTGATTTTATGTAAACTCTGGGTAAACATTTTATTATTTACATATAAATACTATAATCTTTTATGTAAATAATACACACAGTTAAGTTAATATCAGTAACTAAGTCTAAAGATTTGGTTTTACATTTTTAGAATATATATAAATTCAGGTATCAACAATTCTCAAAACAACATTATTTCAACATCCTCTTCAAAATAATATAATCAGTTTTATGAAATACATTTTCATCTATACTTGTTTCTTTCACTTGTTTCTTAAAACTGAACTACTCATATCATTAACAAATATTTGTCACTCATAAAAATAAAAAAAACCACCCTCAGTCAACAATTTACTTAAAATATTTAATTAAAAAATGAGAACAATTTCTAATACACACCATTTCTTTTGGAAGTATATAGAATATTGACTCTAAACAATATATAATAACTTAAGTTATTAGAATGTAATTGTTATTAATTGTAATGTCACTTATTCCCCACAATAGCTATGCTCAGAGGTTAAGAACATGAACTCTGTTCAACCTTATCAAAGTATGTTTTTAAAAAATTCAGTTTTAAATACATATGCATAAAGTTATCCATTACCTGATGACGAAATTCCAAAATTCTTTTAATAATGTTTTCAGCAGGAAGTTGAGACAAATGATAATATGGAATGGAATACAACTTTTGTGTTGAATCATTGCTTAAAAAAAGACATATGATAAGAAATTAAGACACAATAACATCAGTATTTTAGAGAATTGAATTTCAAATTAATTTCATAAAATATTTACAACTAAACAGTATAAACATTCCTTTAAGGAACTAAATTTTAAATTAATTTCATGAAACTTTTGCAAATAAGCAAAATACTGAACAAAGATTTCATTATTTTGCTAAGCTATGAATCATCAGCTGACAATATTCTCTAAAAATAAATTATGAAATAACACAAACTTATAAAATTATAAACTTAGCAAGGAAAAATACAGTTTACATGTAAATATCAGAGATCATTTAGACATTTCACAATTAAGAATACAAGAATCCTGAAATGGTTCAAACGGCTTCTTTTGATTTTAGTTACAAACAAAGGGGGGAAAATGCATTAAATAATTTTAACTGGAATAATTTTTAAAGCGTTATATTTTTCCTGGCTATTTCTAACTGTTTAAAACTCCCTCTAAATTATTACTCTAAAAACTAAAATAAATTCTTCATTCATACTCTAAATAAGAAATCTCCAATTTACCGACTGTAAATGCCGTTTTTATTATATGAAGAATACAAAGTTAAAGATTTAAACTCAAATTCTAAAGCCATTTTTCTACTCTACTTAAACAATGTTGCCATTCCTGAAAAACAAACTCTTAAAACATAGATAATATCAATTACAAAACATGTAATATAAAGAAAATAGTAACAGTAATCAATCGTTTGAAGTTAATGAAATATTATTTAGAGTTTTTAGTTATGAAAATGTAAAGGAAAAATATTAAAGTCAAAATATCGTTCACTAACAGTTTCTCTAAATTTTCAAAAAATACAAAGCTTATAAGCAAAATATTAAAATTATTTCATTCTATTTCCATTCAATAAAACTATTCTGAAGCTATTTCTCCTTTTGCAAATGCAACAGGCTGAGAAGAAAGGAGATTAGTGGTCAAAATTCAGTTTTAAAGTTCCAACAGTTCATATACTTTTAAAAACTCTTCATTCATATAGACATAGTGCTAAATCATGAAAACATTTTTATCATCCTAATAATGGAATAGAAAGCATATTTAATTTGTAAAAAAAATATTAAAATTGCAACAGCTGTGGAGAAAGGGGGTTAGTGGTCCTATAATATCAGGGATGAGATTGGCAAAAAAGGAAAAAGACTGAAATCGTACGAGAGCAAAAAAATTGTACCAAAATTTATACACGAAAGAAGTAAAACATCAGAACATGCAGCATGACGGAAATATTACACTATAATAATTAATAACTTAATTATTTATAATTCAGTACATATAAATAAGAAAAAGAATATAAATCATTCACATTAAAAGTTAATAAACAAGTTCAAAAAATCTTTTTTTTTTTTTTTTTGCAAAATATGCCACAGAGGTTTTGTTTTCAGCAAAAAGGTGGTACTTAATATTTTGAATGGGACTGAATGTTGGAATGTTCATCCTTGTAGAGTTTGCTGATGTAATGTTGATTCGTCAGTAGAAGATGAATCAGCTAGTTTCTAGCCGGTGGAGTTAAGCCGCACTGTTGAATATATTTTCCCAGAATTTTCTTTCGAAAACGGAAGATAGGAAGGTTTCTTTTTCTTTGTGTAAAAGCGGAATTTTCGGAAGAAAAAGCAAATTTCTGCAGGGGGAACGGAAATCCGAGGGGGGAGGAAATTTGGCGAGAAAAAAAAGACAAAAAAGCAGAATTTCTCCAAAATAACAAAAAAGCGGAAATCCACCAAAAAGTGGAAAAATCTCATCCCTGTAATATTGATTTCAAAATTTTGACGGACTTTACACATTGAAAACCTGCATTTTTACATGGGATTGGCATGAAACTGACAAAACTCGAGACACGTTTTTCTCATGTATTGCCTTTTACCCACTAGCCTGCAGTCCCAGCCTGCCACATATGTTATAATAAAATATAAAGAGCATACAAATTTGAAAGTCAGAATAATATATGGAAAGATAAAGCAACTTTTCTTTATAAATAGAAAGATATCCTTTTCCTTCTGTTATTAAAATGATTCCCTCAGATATCAGCATTTCTGTATTGATAAAAATATATTTTTAAGTAACTAGTATAGTGTTAAAAAATAGCATGCATTACAATTGTCAACTACATAAACAAAGCAAAAAAAAAGTTATCTCCTTAAAATGCAGTTGAATTCACAACATTCTAACTTCTCGAGCT
This sequence comes from Araneus ventricosus, assembly GCA_013235015.1. NCBI lineage: Eukaryota > Metazoa > Arthropoda > Arachnida > Araneae > Araneidae > Araneus > Araneus ventricosus. The sequence goes on along the minus strand of BGPR01003321.1, from coordinate 101,398 downwards.
TTATGGAATAAAAGCAATTAAAACATTCAACCTCAAAATGCTTTAAGCATTTGTCACAACAAAAAAAATTTTGAAGCAAATATTTGAAAGTATCAAGCTCCAAACAAGTTAAATGCAAAAACAATCCTTGGAAAGCTTTAATAAAATGACACAAGCCAAGAACAATTTTAAATAAATGCACAAACTTACCATAAGAAGTAATCTGCTAACATTAAACATGATTTTCTGAACAAAGTTTCTATTTCCTTGTCGTGATTTTCAAAGAAAATCTCAGTACGTAAAATCACATGTGCTTCACTTACAAGATGGTAGTAAGTATTTGGACTAGCAGATTTCTGGCTTTCGGCAACTTCCAACTAAAAAATGAAAATAACAAAATTATTTAAAAGAATATGAAAGCAAATACAAAATGAGAATAATTTCAAAACATTAAGTAATATGTTCTACAAGAAAATCTATGTAATTTTATATTTTATTATAAATTTTAAAATTTTAATATAAAATGCTTTTTATATTTTATAATTTTTATATTTATTCAGATATTATGTAGTTATAGCATAACCTTAGAGCAAAGAGGAAAAAGACATAGAATAAATTCAGTTTTAACAGAAAGTCTTAATCCCTGAATATTTAACCTTTTAATGATGGTTTGAGTGATCAGATGCTTGTCATTTGATGGTGAAGAAAGCTGTTTGTTTGTTAAAGGGTCAAACAATAGAGCAGATTTGTACTTTTAGAGATCAAATTCAAATAAATTATTAAAATTATTTCAAGGTAATGAATTAATATGCAAGAAAAGCACAGAAAAGTAAACTCTTGAAATGGTTATATATCAGTGTTGAAACAATATTGAGAAAAAAATTCTCCATAAATTACATTATGTTTATTGCTTTTTTTCCATTTTCAAAGTCTGATTATGGTTGATAAATAATTTTTGGCACCATAACAGAGTATATGACCATTTGTGAAGGAAAAGAACTAAGTGTCTCACTCATAAATGCTCCCAATATTATGCAGGAAGGAAATCATGTATATAGAACTTTAAAAACAAAGACAGATTATAACTGGGTTGTTAGTTCAAAGCTGCCAAGAACTGATTTGGGCCCTGGGACAAAGTACTGGCATATGAGCCACCGAAATGACGTGCCCTCTGACATCATGAATTATGACTGAGATGACTAATCAGTGGTCAACGTTTTAATTCCGGTTGCCTGGTCACCCCATGAAAACTCTAGCCACCTATTGCAGTTTCGATTAATATAATGAGAATGTGCGAGTTTTATATTCAGAGTAAATAAATGTTAAAATACAGTTCAATTCATGCCAGGCACCATTTGTCCTAAGAATAAATAAAATATTCTTGAAAATTAGAAAAATACATCATTCCTTGTCCCAGCTTTTTTTTATACACGATTTAAATTTTTCTATAATAAAACCAACTTTTTTGATGGTGATCCGCAATTTAAATATTTGGTACTTTTCCGTTAGCCGGGCGCAAGCGAAAAATCGCCAAATAATGTAGAATTCCGCCAAATTTCTTACAACCATTCTCTTGGCGACCTGGCTCGTGTTTGGTTCACAATTGGCGACATTTGCACCCGGCTAACAGAAAATCGCTTCGCTTGGCGACTTGGCTCGCGTTTAGTTCACAATTAGCGACATTTGCGCCCGGCTAATGGAAAATCGCTTCGCTCTTGGCGACTTGGCTCGCGTTTGGTTCACTTGGCGACATTTGCGCCAAATCGCTTCGCTTGGCAACTTGGCTCACGTTTGGTTCACAATTGGCGACATTTGCGCCCGGCTAACGGAAAAGTACCAAATATTTTGTTATTTCAGTTATATGTGTTACTTACATTAGTTCAGTTTAGTTATATTAATGTCCCATTTTGATGCAACACAAGGGATATTTTGGGATGTACCTCTTAATTTTGAACCACAGTCAGATGACGAGGATAACACCTGAGCTCACACCCCCTCTCCAAACTTCCACGCCACACCAACAGGAGGACATTTGGCCACTAAGTATGATTTAGTGTGTAACAAGCCCCATACATGGTGGATCTTCAGTGGAATCGGGTTTCGAACCTGGAACCCTCCGTCCCCAAGGCCAACACCTTACCACTAGGCCATCGAGGCCGCATGTGTTACTTAGAAACCTGTATGTATAGATTATTTCAAAGATGTACAGATAAAGATTAAATCAAAATAAATAAAAAATATCTGGTTTTGGAAATTGGGGAGGGTAAAAGGGCCCTGAAAGGGCCCTATGGGCCCCCGCAGAGCTTAATCCTGCCCTCGGGGGGGGGGGGGGGGGGAGGGGGGAAGAGAGAGATTTTGCTTCCTATCTTGTTGGACCAGATTGACTGATTTTAGGAATACTAACCGTCTTTAAATGCTAAACGTAAATAAAAGTTGACCAGAAATTTTTTCTTACATTATGAAATATATTCTTAAAAAAATTATTCGTTACCAGATCTGCAAAGACTTGAATAGGAGCTGGTTCTTTCAAGGAATACAAAGTAGATCTGTTGCCTCCACCAGGTCTTCAAAAAGAAAATGCAAGTGTCATTGAGAGGCATATTTTAAATTGCAAATGAAAAGAAACTAAATCAATAACGAACAGAATGCTTTATTACTACATTGAACACAATTTATGAAAATTAGACCCATAATTTTCAGAGAAAGTGAGGAATATTATTGAAAGGAAATTAATAAAATTAATTAACATACTATATATACAGTTAAATCTAAAATGACAAATTACTTCAAAATTATAGGTACCAACATTTATTAACACGTGCAAAAACAGCAAGATGAAATGTTTTCTATACCACTGAATTAATTTTTTTATATTATATCAAATTTATTTTGTATGTATTAATGAACTGTTTTCTTACTTCTTAAACACACTGTACATTACAATACAATATATGCACATGGCTAAATATAGTGTTTTGAGAAAATTGTTACAGCAATTTACGTTTGATTTTAGGATTATATTTCAAATTGCCAAACATTACAAAGTGAAGATGCGGAATAGGGAACAAGTATACTTTAAATTAATTTTCATCACTAATGATATAATAAATTAAATTTAGGCAAAATATTTGATGAATTTATTAAAATGTATTAATATTGTTTTTATTTTATAATATAGCATCATAATTTATAACACAGTATGTAATCAATTGTGGTGATACAATATGTAGGAAAATATTAGCAAAGGAAAGTCAAAACATTTTTAAGAATACAATATCTGTAAACAAACTAGAAAGTAAGATGGAATCATTTTCATTTACACACACTAGAAGCAGATTCCAATGCAACAAATTTTAAAGAAAGAATACAGGAAGAAAGAGAGTATGATGCTATTTCCAGAATAAATGAACTAGAAATGCTAGTTAGTTTAGTTTAGTTATATTAACATCCCATTTTGAAGAAAAGTGAGGGCTATTTTGAGACAGACCTTATCATTTTGAACCATGTCAGTCTAAACTGGCCCTCCTCTCCAAATTTCTGCACCACACCAGCAGGAGGATATTTGATCCACTATATATGATTTAATGTGCAAAAGGCACCAAACATGGCAAATCTTCAGTGGAATTGGGTTTCGAATCTAGAACCTTCCACCCCCGAAGTCGAGAACTTAGCACTAGGCCACCGCAGCCCGAGAAATGCCAATTAGATTGAAAAATATGGAATGGTCCCATTGTCAGCTTTGTGACACTTCCGTCAACCGTTAGGTCCAAACCATGTCAAATCTGGTAAATTATCACTTTAGTGTCAGTTCTATGGTCTTAAATAAAAGGGTTTTACAAAATGGTAATGCCATAAACAGCACTTTGATTTTATTACAATAGGGTGGGTCACCACTCTATGGAGGAAAAAAAAAAAAATTCAATTTCTACTGGGCACAGCAAGAAAAGGGTGCCAAATGATGTTTATAACTAAAAAAAATTCTGATTATAGTGGGGTGTCATCTTCTGCCTCTGGATTGGCTTTAAATAATACAAATTTTGAAAAAAAAAACCCTTCTTTTTGACAAGTTGTTGCAACAAAGCTAAAAAAAATTTTAAATTGGGTGGTTATAAAACAAACAGAAATTTCATGAGTAATATGTATTTATTACAAGAAAAAGTTTTCAAAAATGATATTTACATTAATATAATAAGATTTCATATAGAGTGAAATTCCTTCTTACTATCGAATTTCGCAATGGCTTTTCTATTTGGTTTCTTATGAAGCCTTCTCTCTCAGATTTTTTTGCACAATGAGGCTGAAGCTTCTGTCACCATCTTAACTGCCCTTTCAACCACTTGTGTGTGAAATGGCAGATGTAATAAAGACAGTTCTCCATATGCGTTTTAGACTGAAAACAGGCGGATTTTAATATTTATGGATCAATTAAATTCTCCTGACAGTCAATGTAAGATAACGCATCAAATTTTACAGTAGGGAGTTGAAATAGTTGTAACCGATTTTCCTGAATGATACAGGCTTTCCAAATACGATGGATTGACCGCCGATTCATGGATGTGCGGTTCTGAGTCGGTCAGCATTGCAATCAATAAACTTTCAGGATGGGCAAAGTAACTGTTTCTTTGAATAATGAGATCTATTTTGGATTTCAGTTCTGTAGATAAATATCTAGTTGTAGTGATGAGTTTGAACAGGTGCTGTGCTCCATCTTTACAGTAAGGGTGAATTTTGATAGCAAAACAGGTCGGAACATACACCTTGACGACATACGTGTCAAGAATTACTAAATTTTCAGAAGGAGATTCCATCGAAACGTGCAAATGTAATTTTCAATTAGCATGAGTTAGACATTGGGCGTGATACATTTTGCCTGGAGATTTTTTTCTTAAATCCTTAGGGAAAATACCCGTTGAAATCGCTGAGACTATTCTATACAAATATGTTTGGTGTGTGCTTATTAACTTGAAAACAAAAACCTTTAAAATACAATGAAAATGAACAATGGGCCTTTTTTCTCAGATTTCCAGATATTTGCCAATTCCCCCTGAAAAGTGTTGGGTCTCGATGTGCTGCAATCAATATGTTGAAACAAGTGTCGGAAGGGTAATTCATTCATATGTAATACACAGATAATACACTGTAATGGCTTATCTAACCTTTTTTTCAAGCATACACCTCCATATTTGCCAACGTTCACATTAATTCCATCACATCCAACTGCCACCAAAGATTGCATAGATATTTTTGATACTAAGAAGAAATCTGTGATAGCTTGCTCTATACATTTAGATGTGCCAAACGCTGGTGCAATATAACCCAAGAACTTTGACTCTGATTCCACTATCAATGAAATATAGTCTTCAAGAATGTTCTGACTATACATTTTTCCATCCTTCTCTGATGTAATTAATGTTTTATCCTTCCATCCGTCAAAGTATAAAGCAGGTATTTGTAAAACTTTGTCTTCTTCCGTGACCAGTTTTCGTGCTATCTTGCATTTCCAGCAGAGCTTATTTTTATAAATAATTTCTGAAGTGGAACTGTGAAGAACTGCTGTAGCAATAACTGCTCCAGCGATGTCTGAAACTCCTTATCTATCACACGTTCTTGAAAGTAAATTGTAGACTACTGTACTGTTCATAGTAGTAGGCTTATCGACAGGAGCCCCTGATATTGAGGCTTGTGACTATGGCTGGAATATATTGTCAGTGTCTGATTGACTAGATTCGGATGAAGTCAAGACATTAAGCTTCTCTGTGGCTCCTTTTTGAGGCTGAAACTTTGATTTTTACATTATTATTTTCTTTTTTAAGTGTTCATTATTTTGTTCGTTGTAAGCATATCTATGGGTCCAATTACCATTTTTCTAGTGGTGCGTTGATCGATTCTTTTTTCCCGGATAGATATTTTTTTGTGTCTGAGGAAAATGCACTCATTGATGTCCTTACATTTGCAGGATGAAATATCAAACAGCACTTAGCTGGTATAGCAAAACTCTATTAATCTCTTTTTCAGTATTTTAGGGCGAGATTTTAAGATTTTTGCATTTCAGACAATATGTCTTCAATATTGTCTTAACACGTTCATGCTGGACTGAAGAAATGGAAGCTCTTGACCATATTTCTTCATTTTTTTCCACGACAATGTCCTCTATTTCCTTGTGTGTGGGTCCTTTATTAGTTTCGTTATAACATTTTATTTTAGAAAATACTCAATATTTCACAACCAATAACAGATATTTTTTAATTATTTTTCACATTTTGTAGGAACATGTGCTCTGATATGTTTAAAAAATTCAGAGATATTCGTTATTGGTTGCAAAAAATTGAGTATTTTCTTCCTCTTTGGAATTTCAAAAAATTGAGATAGGGGGTGCTGCTTGTTAAGCGACGAAATACTGATTCAATTTAGTTTAATCTAGCTATATTAATGTCCCATTTTGAAGGTACACGCAGGCTATTTTGGAATAGACATCATAATTATGAACTCAATTATGATGTCATAATTATGTACTCAGATAATGAGAATCACACTTGACTTGGTACCCAACTCTCTCAACTTCCAAACCACACCAAAGAGGGAAACAAAGTTTCAAACAACATATGACAGTATTGGCCTAAGTGATCACTTATCAACGACAACATTTTTTCTTTTAAGAGAAATCTATAAAAGCAAATTGTTAGATAACTTTTAATATCTGATTGGGTTTTTTTTATAGATCAATATCAATGTGCTTATTTTTCAAATTAATATCACATCAGATTCTGTTGCTTTAGAATTTTAAAAAAATTGTTTTTGGTTTGTAACAACCAAAAACTAAGATCTTCATTCCAATAATATTTATCTTTTGCAGTAAATGCAATAAATCCACTAAGTCTACATTATATTGGATGTAAAGAAAAAAGGCATTCACTCTCTCTGTTTATTATATTGCATTTTACAGATTCTGACCCAAGGTATTTGGTAGTGTTGTACTCCTTATCATTTTTTTCTTCAAACTGAAGTAAAATGTCATGGGTGTATGAATACCCACCAAATTCATAAAAAAAGTTATGTCATTAAAGTCTTGAATATTTAAATTATCCATTTTCTGTACTTCAAGAATTTAGCTTTTATAATAAAACAGTTCGGCACAGTAAAATAAAATACTGAAATTTCTGAAAATAGTGAACTCGTCACTCAAATATATAAAAAAAAATGTTCAATACATGGAAATTCTAAAACTCTACCACATGTAAAATATATTTTTTAACACAAAATGAAGTATATACTTACTCAGTATTTGAAACTGAATCCTCAACAGACGAAACAAGAATTAAATGGCTATCTGACTTGACTAAATGGTCAACACCTAAGAAAGGACGCAGGCCTAAGAGACAAACTGCATCATCAGATTTTGGTACTATCTGAAAGACAAGAAAGAAAATTCATAAATCATTAAAAATAGAGAAAATAAAGAAATTATTTAGATAAAAAAATTCAAAAACAGCAGAAAATGAAATAAAATGATATTAACACATCACTTTTATTTTTTCATACAAAATTTATTTGTTTCAACAACTTTATTTAATATTTCACTTGATCATTAAAAAATTACATACATTGCGTTTACATTTTGTGTTCCTTATTTTAAGGCACTTACAGCGATTAAAATATTTAAATCTATTTTTTTAAGAAATTTAGGAACGTTTATAAGGGGGTAAAAAAACCACATCTGTATGCTGTTAATTTAAAGCTAGACATTCATGACTCCTCCATGGCATGTAAATTTGACCACTCCAAGCCAAAACCAGTCATTAATGAGAAAAAACCTTTCAGAATTGGAGTGGAAGGTTGGATATTCCGATTCAGATATCCATGTGTGTGTGGTGATGGGGGAGGATGGGAGACTTGGGATACAAGGCTCACCGAGGAAAGCGAAGAAGATAGGGGTCGGAGATCAAAGTGACTGTTAGTGGATGGATTTACATTATCTCTAGGGGTCGTGTATGACCTGCCTAAATGGATGAGCTAAAAAAATGGAATGGCATGGAGTGACCATGAATAACCAGCTTAAGCTGAACAATCATGATCACTCCACACTGTGTAAATTTGGTCACACTGCACCCAAACGGATCATCAATATGAAAATCCAATGGGAATTGTTGAGGAGTGGTCGAAAGTATGAAATTACAACTTCATTTAAAATTAACGGCTGGGCCATAAATGCTGAAATGCGACTAGTGTATATACATGGGTGGAGGTTCTCTCGCACTACAGAAAATCGGAGCTGGTGGGGGCTTTCGTCTTGAAGATGGGGGAGAAAAGTAGGGGATCAGAGTACCTGTAGGGGTTAGTGGCATGTTTGGCGTGGCCTGTGAATGACCTACTTAAATGGATGGGCTGAAAAATGGAATGCTGTGGAGTGCCACCACACCATTTGCGTGGAGTGATCGTGAATGTCCAGCCTAAGAAACATAACAGAAAACTCCAAACATAACAATGTTTTCACTGTAACTTAGTTCCATATAGTACGCAAGCTATAGTGGAGCTTGAAGTTAAATTTAAGTGTAAAGAGCTTCAAGTGTTCAATTTAAAATGAAGGTAAAATCATTTCTACAAATGACAATGGACTCAAATTTAAGGAGCATCATCAATGAATACATTGATGTTAAGATACATCTCACTTCATAGAAGTACTAAGTTCCTGGAGCCAAGTATGCATAGTTGGCAAGTTAATTGTACATGGAGTAAGACATTACATATAATTTGAATTATGTTCCTTTCATTAATATTCGTTATGAAATTCCTTTATTCAAGGAATTGGCACCCGACACTGTTTACTCACTATTTGTTAATTATCTTTTTATTAAACATATAAGGAATTATATTTAAACTGAAAGTACACAGACATGCCTCATTTTTTTTTTTTTTATGAAACACAAAAGTAATAAAAATATTACTCTATAAAATTTCATTGCTGAAATTTTTTACTCAATTACCAAGAAATAATTATCTAAATACAATGTTTATAACTACTAGACTTGGACTTAAGACTTGTAGAAATTGGAAAATGCAAAAGTTATTTTTATTTCTAATAAGGTGTTTAAAAAATTCACTTTGAGATTTTTTATAACATAAAAATTGATACATAATGTAATGCACCTTTGCTTTCAGGACATGACTTTTTAAAATTTATCCTTTTAAAGATATTATAGAATGCATGCTGAAAATGACTAAATAAAGTTGCCATAACATCTTAAGTCATTTACATAGCATGCACATATAAGTAATGTATACACTTTTAAAACACAAAACAAAATCTTACATTTTTCTTTTCATCCATTGTTTCCAAATCCTGAAAAACTGAATGAGGCAAGTGGACTGTGTAAGTTTCGAGCCCTGTATCTGTGAGGGCATGAAGTAATGAAGTGTCTAGCGCCACACCTTTCAATGTGGAAGTATAAGTATAGGTACTGACAAATTGGGTTTTATTGGTAAGATTATACAGAAAACCCTCTTGCAATGTAGAAAAGAAAATTCCAATAGCTTTGAGAGAAGACGAGGAATCTGGGCAAAGATTTAACCAAGGCAATAAAAATGATGAGTTTTCCAACTTAAATGCAGCAGCATTAAGAGGATCAGCCAAACCATCTTGTAATGTCTCTAGAAATGCAAAAATAGTAAAGTAAAATTTTTGTGCTAAAACTATGTATGATGTTTTTAAAAACTTGAAGAAGTAAATAATATCTATTCTGAAAGCAAATCATTAAAAATTATTGTTATAAAAGATTAATTATAAAATCTTCATAATGAATAAAATTCCAAAAATGCATAAAATCAGTGTCATGTTCAGATTATGTAATATTAGATTTGTGGAATCTGAATTCAGATTCCACAAATAGAAGAAACAGCTAATATTTTTACTTGCATAATAATTTTATCACTATGTGTCAGTCGGATATTAACAAAAAAAAAATTGCACTTCAGATTGAGGCCTACAAAAGTCATAAAAAGAAACATAATTGGCAACTAAAAGTAAAAAGATACAGTAGGAGTATTTATAATAATTTCTGGCATGGAAAATTTTTAATTTCACTTAAAATTAATAAACTGAAGTTTAATAAAACAATCTGCTTAACCATCCAATGAATTTAAAAATTCACAGTTTTATTCTTTATTGACACATTTTTTAAATGGAAGTTATATTTCTTAAGTTGTATTCTGTATGTTCTTCATATATTGTTACAACCAATTAAACATTTTTACAGGAGACTATATTTCTTTGAGAATCAAGATAAAGTTATAAGGTCAACATTTTAAGACAATCAGACCATCAATTTTACTTCACATTCCAAAATAATTTGGCAAACTATTAATTGATGGTTAATTTCTGAATCGTACTGGTGGATCTGCATTTTGCGTTTTCATAATAAAGCAAATGCAAATCAAAAATTACTTTTGTCAAGCAAAGAATCATTTGTCTGTGGTTGTCCTTGACTACCCATCGAGATAGCAACTTTTTTTTTACTGAAAGCATTCCTCAAAAATTTTGGAAAGTTTCAGTTTTGAGCTTATTTGTTTGATCTCCTATTTTTTTTTTTTTATTAATTTCAGTCGCAACAGACTTTCAAAATCATTGCCTTAGAGAGCAACTTTCTTTTGCAAAAATGCACTGGTCTCATCTAAATTCAGTGAATGAAAGGTAAATAGAAGTAACAAGGAAATTTTTTTTAAAACTGGTATAGGACACTTTTCAGATTCTTAATGGAATTATTTGAATTCACATGTAGAGAAAATTAAGGAATGAAAATGTTCCCTTTCTTAAGACAAATGACAAGGCATTTTAGCAGCAAACCAGGTATCTTTGTGTGATAAATTTCATTATATTAAAAATAATGTAAAATGTTATTTTAACTTCTAGAGAATGACAACAATTTTATGTTTTGAAATAAAGCAGCAAGATCATTGATTTTGAAACTTAGTGTACTTTTTCTTCTCTAAATCAGACAATACTATCCATAATATATCTGCCAAATGTTTTTGAAGCTTAAGAAATTGATTAAATTTCTATATAGCAAATCACACTCCTGCATGCCATAAAAAAGTTGTTCTTTTACCTATTCTTTCTTAGTTGTATTCTTAAAATTTTTAGTTATTCTATTACACTGAAAGCTGTGCATAATAAAACTGTCTATAATGATAAACCTGCCGATAACGATATTTTCTTTGATCCTGGCAGAATTTCTATTTACTTAATGTATTTTCAACCTGCCTACAATGATAAGCACTTTTAAGACTCACCTGCCTATAACAATAATTTCACTTCTTTAGAAAGCTGGTACAGCATAATCCAATTTTTCTTGGAAAACGACACCCCATGATCAAAGAATGTCAGATAACAGAAGAATCAGAGGTAGGGGATAATAAACCACAGCCTAGGAAGGGGATCTGGGGGAAAGTGAATGCAATGTGCACAGATGTTTGTTGCCTTAGACCCCTTACACACTAACCTGTTCATTCGCATTTAACACTTCAGACTAACCACTTGTTCCTTGAAATTTGCTTTTGATGTGTTACTTAACAGAATGAATCTAGGATGGCATGGTGTAAAACATTGGCATTTGAAGAAAAGCTACAGATCATTTCAGAAATCGATCAAGAACTAAAGCTAGTTGATGCTACTAAAAAATATGGGATTTTTCAGTCAATATTAGCTACTCTTTGGATAAAAAAGAAAAGATATTGTGGGAAAAAAGTAAAATGGATAGCAAACGAAAATGATTTAAAATTGCTGTAAATGACGATGATGACAAAATTTTCAACTAAAAGTTTCATTTTGAAGTTCTTAAAAAAAATTAAATATAAAATTTTATATTGGTACATAAAATTGCATATTTCATAAAATACAATTTTATGTCGTCTATTATTTGCAAGATGAATCAATAAGCACGAAAAATATGTTAATATATTAATCAGGCATGAAAGTGCAGGCTGTTCAAAAAAGCTGAACTCGACGCGAATACAAAATTCACCACAAAATCGATATACATACAAACGCAAAGGCACAAGATGTTACTACTTAAAATACATATAGAAAAAGCAATTAAAAGTACTATATATAAAATTTTACTTACTATTTTTCTCTATTTGAACAGAATTTTGATTTTTAAATACCATACAAGAGGTTCAAAGTTCCTTCTATTTTCTCAAAGTTGAACAAAAACAGATAGTATCATAACAAAATTGCATACTTTTTAAAAATGAAGCAGTTAATTTAAGGGAGGAAAAAAAATAACAAAAGTGCCTAAGAATATATATTATCATATGCAGTAGAAGATCTTTGTAACGCATAACTTGGAACCAGAGGTTGTGTGGTTTATAGATTTTTGTATAATACAGATCATTTTGCATATCTCTAAAATTACCTTAGTAAACATGACCTATTATGCTTGTAACAAGTCATTAGATTACAATTTAAAATACAAATGATTTTGCCTCACAAAGATATACAATTTAATTATATTTAATTTTCACAGAAATTAATATTTCAATAAATTAGCAACAAGTACATTAACACTACAGTTTAAATTGTTCTCTATTTGTTGAACTCTGAAAATAATCAAAAGAACTTGACATATTATACAATTTTATGTTTTGAGAATTTTGAAATATTGTGCATTGAATAAATTCCTTTAGATACTGAAATTTTTTTGGTGCTGCTTCAACATCTATTCTAGAACAGCTGTTGTATTCTGTTTTTAAAATATAGGAAATGATTTCTTCATCTCATGTATGTTAATAATTTTAGGTTTATGATCTGTTGTTAAAAATTCCAACATACAATCTTCATGCATGTATACTAACTTATTTTGAATTATGTTTGAGTTCAGCAACTTAAAGATTGTTTAATAATTGCAATACTTTCTTTAAAAAGCATTAAATTAAGGACATAAATATGAAATAATCTCTCAAATTTAGAATGCTTGGTAATAAATGGTATCAGAGCAAAGCTGGCAATTTACAGTTCCACTTATTTCGATCTTCTTGATCAAATCTCCTACTTTTACCGCTATCTCTTCCACGTTCGTATCGTTACCTTTCGCCGGAAGTTTAATTTTCATAGATTTATTCAACCACTCGTATTTAAATTTATTTTTTTCGTTCGCATCTAGGGAACGAACTTTATGTTCATCGTTTAAGTTAATCTCCATTTTGGTTCTCGGTCACACTCACAAACGCTGATCTTTACAATTGACGAACGTAACACTAAACATACAGCATCACACGTGCGATCCGCCAAACACAAGACAAACGATAGTAGTAGTAGTTCTTTGCATAACAACCGTTAGCATTCAACCCGTGATTCAACATCGGCGATAGCAGCTCACTGACGTGCGATTTCAACAGCAAGGCGTGGCCTACTCGTAGAGCGGTCGTCATTCGGCTATACGGGAGAAGTTCCGCCTTCCTCCATTACGCTGTGTGCCAATCACTTGAGGTGATAGATACGGCGCGTAAACCCCAGAGAATGAATCTCTGTTTACTTTGTGACGGAGAAAAAATGGCGTTGGTTTCGAATTCAGACATAGCTTCCACCCCACCCCCCACATTTTTCGGTCACGATTTCTTGACGGTTTTGCATCGATCTCAGAAACAGCCTGAAAGACATTCAAAAAAGCGGATTTCCGCTTAATAGCGGAAGTCTTTCATGCCTGATTAATACATGCACATAAATATTTGTCTTTTATTTGCTGACGACTTGAAATTGTTTAGTTCAATGAATTCCAATCTAGATGCTGTCCTTCTGCAGAGTGACCTTGATTGTCTTTTTAAGTGGTGCACAGTCAACAAGTTACATCTGAACATTGAAAAATGTAGTATTCTTAGTTATACTAGAAAATCTCAGCCCTTGAATCATGTTTATAAAATTAATGATCTTGTTTTATCACGCTCTGATTCAGTCACGGATCTAGGTATCATCTTTAACACTAAACTTGATTTTTCCCAACACATTAATTCCATGGTCTCTAAGGCATATCGTAGACTTGGAATTCTTAAACGCAAAACTAAGGAATTTTCGAGTGAAATTGCCCTGAAGGTTTTATACTACGCTCATGTACGATCCAGTCTTGAATATTGTAGCATCATTTGGGATCCCATTTACTGTAATAAAATTGAAATTATTGAACGAATTCAAAACAACTTCATGCAATATTTGCTTTACAAGAAAAATGGAATTTACTTACAAGATGTATCTTCTTCCTATCTACGTGACATGTTTAATATACCTAGTTTGTGTTCCAGACGAGATGTTTCTTGAGTTCTTTTCTTCTACAAGGTAATAAATGGTTCGATCGATTGTACTGATATACTGAGCACTATACATTTCGCTGTGCCTGCCAGATCTTTGAGGAACCAGGGTTCGTTTCCTAATGTGTATTCTAGATTTAAGTATATTGACAGGTTCTCGTTGTATAAATTTTATAAGACTTTTAACAAGATATCTGGTGAACTGGACATTTATCATATGTCTCCTACTGTTTTTAAATCGAATTGTTTTCAACTTTTATATACATGACCTGATTTCTTTTTCTTTTCTTACACTTGACTATACATGTTAAGATTTTTGTGCGTTGATCTAGTGTTTGTGTGTGTTTGAATTTTTGACCCTTGCTTTTTTTTAATGTTTTTTTTATTTGGTGTTCTACATTTAAAAAAAAAATATTGTGTGATTTTTTTTCTCCATAATTCTATTTTGACGGTATGCGGCATGGACTTTTGGGGCCTCAGTGTGTTTTTGGTGCTTTTGTAATTGCATGTTTTCATTTTAAAACATTTATGTGTTTACATTTTTATAATTGATGAGGTTTTGAGCTTGGAACTGTTGTATTCTCTGCAGTTACTTTTTTTTTGTGTGTGTGTTTTAATTCACTTTGTGACTTGTGATTTTGTATGCTTTTATCATGCACTCTGTAAATGGAGTCATCTCTGTAGTGTGCTTTCTTTGAATAAATAAATAAATAAATATTGCTAAGCACAAATCCTTTAAACTGTCTATAACAATACATTTTCTAGGTCCCTACAATAACGTTATAGACAGGTTTTACTGTATATGCATTCACATACTATATGGAAGAAAACACAAAAATAAGTTTACTGATCATTTCAATATGACAAGTCTAGAACTTTTGGATGGTTTTACTCCAGAAAGGGGCGACAGGCAATGAGTAAGATGAGTAATATCTGGAGTTCTTTGTTAGGTCATGCTAAATAAAATATAAACATCTCCACCTTCATTTTTCACTTCCCTCCTATTTTGGTGAAATCAACTCCACCTGGTGCATGCACAAAAGCGCAGAGGGTTTCGAAATCCAAGAATTGTCAGTAGACAGATCTAAATAAAATACAGTCTATTTTGAATGATTATCAGCTTCCATGTTATTTATCAGTGGCAATCTGATCATTCATTTTAACTACATATTATCAAGACAGGCAAGTCATTCCTTGTGGGAACTAAGATATCTTTTTAATGCAAAATAAATAAATAAATAAAAGATAGGAAAATATGAATCAAGCACGAGATCTTAAAAAAGATGAAAAAAATTAGTCTTAAATTTAATATCTTCTATGTGTATTTTGCTTAGATGAAAATTTTGACAATAACAGTGATGTCTGGTACTTTAAACAAATTATATCTGATCTTTAGCATTTTAAAATAAATTATATTCCAAAAGAATATGTTTAAATAAAGTCACAATACCTGTCTTATAAAATGGTACAAATTGGAGACCGGCAAGTTTCGAATTATTTTCTTGAAAGACAAACTGCCTAAATAGCAAAGTTACAGCAAAGATATTTGAAGGCATTCGTGGGCACATTTCAAATGTTTTGGAGTTTATTTTCACATCTACTGCACAGCCCCGAACAGTCAGAAGAGGTCCGTAGAATTCACAAGCATCTTTGCCAGTGAACATTTCATTTTCTTTATCTATTGCATTAAAATGCAAATTAATAGGGAATGATTTAGGATGGAGTCTCGATTTCAAATGCTCATCCCACATTTTGTCACTAGATCCACTACTTGTACAGGATTCGAACCTCCATTCCACAAAATGTTCATCACACTGTTCAGAATCCACAGAATCTACATTTGAATCAACAGTGACCTCCTGTCCATTTCCTTCATCACTTTCACAAGTAATTTTAAAAACATGCACAGCTTTGTCAGATATACATGCAAAGTAATTTTCGCATATGTCCAATTCTTGGACAATTATTGGAACACTTATGTCCAGAAAGTGATCAAAATCATTGAATGTTTGCTTCAGGGCAGAATGAACTTTGGTACTATAACAGAAAACTGATATGATATTCCCCAAACTAACAGCTAAGGCAGATGTTTTATTGCAGGCTGAAATATACAGTGCTGGCTTGTCCAAAGGCAGTTCGACCATCTCTAAAGTCTTACTAGATGAATGTGAATTGTCATAGACAGGGGCGCATCCAGCAATGCGAACTTTCAGTGGTTGATTGCTGGCATCGATCCACCATTTAAAATAAATGCGAACATAAGTAATAAGACTTCTGTGCCACGACATTTTATTTTCAATAGTTGCAACATAATTACCTGGAAAAGAAAGAAAAAGTTTTTAACAAAACACTTTGAGTAGTGTACTAAAAAGTAGAAATTATTTTATATCAATTACTTTCTATTTTTTAGTCTTTAATTTATAATTCATTATTCTAAATATTATGGAATTTTAAAATCAATTTTTACTCAAATTCATTACCCAGTGGCACCTTGCAATATAGAATGAAAATTTAATTCGCCTTCCAATAGTTGCATCTATGTAGGAGATACTTATATTGTGCATCATGTTACATATTTATATCATGTTGTTTTATAAAAATCAACGCAACTTTTATTAATGCAATCTGTATTTATTCCAATGAAGAAGAAAAAATGAATTAAAACTAATACTATTAAAAAAATAAGTACTTAGCTGTTGATTTAAATGGTGGACTTGCCTCCTAAAAGTGTGTATTTATTGAAATTGTATTCGTTCAATCAACTAATGTGCTGCTTCTTTTAAATTCTATTAAAAACATACATAATAAAATGAACAAATCTATGTGAGACCCTATTTATTTACTTAAATTAACTGTCTAAGCAGCTGAACTGGCTTTTTCTGTTTTTCATGTTCAGTCCAAAAGCTAAGCCAAAAGTCATCCACATTAGATGAGCAGTCTTTGAAGAGGCAAGCAATGTTACATTGTAAAGTTGTTTCCCTGGCATGTTAATCTTGGCAACCACATGTTAATCTTGGCAACCATTTTGACGACAAAAGGAATCTTATAGAAAAATCATAAATTGTAGTACAATCTCTACTGGGAGCCAAGAATATCAAGAATGTTCTAGAGATTACTATGTGACGTCACTTCCCGTTGAAAGAGTATAAAAGCAAGATCTCAAACCAACAGTTGATAAGTCATTCAGATCGCACAGGAGGGATGATGACGCTCCTGTTATGTCAAGCAGAAGTAGTCCTTTCCTGAACTTCAGAATGTCTGACAGATCTGTCAAAGCAATGCGCGAGGCTTTTAACGAAACCAGGGCAAGGTCAGCTGAAAGCTACGACAGTACATCCGATATCACGACCTCACCTCGGAGCAGTAAACATTACCGCACCACCAGGAGCTCTGACGAAATTTGTTGTCAGCTATCCACAAGAGACCACAACTGGAGGATTCTGGATCAGAAGCACAGAAAGCTTATTGACCAAATCGACCTGCTTCAATCTACGGGGCAAGGAAATTCCCTTGAATGCACGCAACTGACCATGGAAAGAATGGAATGTCAGGACAAGCTAGAACTAATCGAAGATGAGATTGTGAGACTAGGCTCATGCCCCAAGGAAAATTGTACGGTTCAGGCAGAACAGGTAAGAAGCACTTTAGATAGTGATAACTTTATTGCAGTCAGGCCTAAAAAAAGGAACGAAAATTAAAGAAAAACATTAACTCCGGAAATTAGCATGAAGAACAAATTTCAAACACTTATGGACATTGATAATGATAACCAATTAAATGCAACTGAGCAAAATAAGCAAATTCCTACAATAAACCTTAACTTGAACCCAACTATAACCTAACTTTGCAAGAGATTAATAGAATGGTCCCAAACACTCAAAATAAACTTTTCAACAGTTACATCAGAATTCAGGCATCCTCTTCAGAAAATAGATTACGTATAATTGAATTTCTCTAGAATAACAAGAAAAAATTTGTTCTTTCAGAAGCTTCTGCAGACAGGCCGCTCAAAGTAGTAATAAAAGGACTCCCCATCAATCAAAATGTTGAAGAGCTCAAATCTATCCTAGAAAGTAAGGATTTCAAAATCATAAGAATCAGCCAACTGAAAAATTACAGGTATAAAACCCTCTACCCCTACTTCCTTGTTGAAGTCACCAAAACCAAAAATCACCTTGATATCTACAATGTTAAAATGCTAAAATTACTTTCAGTCACTGTCGAATCTTACAGAAAGAAAAATCGGGCTACCATATGCTTTAAATGTTCTAATTTCCATCATAGCACGAGAAACTGCCAACTTAAACCCTGTTGCATAAAATGCGACGGTATTCACGAAACGTGTGACTGCACTATCAAAACTAAAATTGAAAATCCAAAATGTATAAACTGCAAAGAAAACGGACACCTAGCCTATTGGAGGGGTTGTCCGATGTTTCTGAAACTAACTAATACTAAAACTAAGCCAACCTACGCGCAAAAGCTTAAAAATAATATTCCTCAAGCCCCTAAATTAAATCCAACTCAAACTACCGCGGCCACCGATAACATCAATAACGACATCCACGAACTTCGTGAGCTCATAACGCCCTCAAAATTGTCAAAGAAGCTTTTAGAGAATTTCCTAACATCACTGAAATAAGTAAAAAATTAGCAAATACCAATGACAAACAGGAAAAACTTAATTTACTTTTAGAAATCCTTAATTAAAAAGTGCTCCTTGCCGTTCTCACGTCCAGATAGCTTTCAACCAGGTCCGCTCAGGCTCCACCCACCATCTAGACCTCACTCTGATTGGCTCCCTGACTAGAAATATATACTGACCTCTCCCTCTCAAGTCTCACTTCTCACCTAGCCGCCAACTTTGAAGCTACACCAGAAGACTTTCTCATCTTCCCTCTGATGACCACAGCTGAGGGCTAATGTATTGCAATGCCATGTTATCGCAAGTTCTTGTCGGATAGAGGCTAAGCTCCGTGACGGGAGCTAGGTGCCTCATCATCTACTTCTTAACAGTAGATCAGTTGGACTGGTCAGCATATAAGCTGAGCTAATAACACATTGGGTGCCATTGAAAGTGCTGTGACTGAGATTTAGTAGTGATCTCTGTTATTAATTTATACAAGCGCTGTTTAGTTTTGTTGCTTGTGCTTAGAGTTTACTAAAAATCTCTGTGGGATAAAGATTTATATTTTTATCCTGTTGGTTGGATTACATTAACATACACCCACCAGACAATTTTTGTATCACTGGTGTCAGAAGTGGGATATTTGATTTTCCTGTTAATGACAGAGACCAGACCTTTGAATGAAAAATTTGAGAAGCTGTTCGCCATGATGGCAGCAATGCGTTCTGTACATACATAAAACACATGTTTTATCTTAACTAGCAAATAACATGAATACTTTATTTTCATAGTTGGTATATATGTATACACTTGCCAATAACTTGCCCAATATCAGAAGGTTCAAGTCAATCGGTTCCTAACTCACTTTCCACTGTTAAAGGGGACCTTAAGATGGACTCAAATCTTTATTTCAATAACTAAAGGTCTTTTTTTCTTTTACTTTGTTTCACTTTCATCCTTTTGACCTGACTTTTGAATAATCAAAATTTAACTGTAAAAAATAGTTTAATTTAATTTTGACAAACATAAATAAGGGATTTAACAATAAATTTTTGTTTATTATTATTCTAAATAAATATTTTAAATAATTATCATTTTTAAAAATATTCAGTCAGAAATATGGAGGTTTGAATTACCTACAATATAAATAAATAAATTTAATTTTGTTCTTCTCAATTAGATTTGAATCCTTGATTAGCAGGGTGGTTTACTACATAATTTATTTTTCGGAGACAGGAAGTATATAACATACTAATGACCGCTTAGAAGGAAGGTCTTCAGTGAATCATTAAAAAAATTTTCAAAGTTTGGAGGATATGTACTCCACAAGACTTCTTACCTGATTCACAATACGTTATTTGTTTAACTATATCTACAGTAGGAAATGAATGCAGAACATTTCCCCTAGCATCCAAATCATGCACATTTACAGCATGCTGAACTGTAGACACCAAAAGTTTATCTTGAGCTCCACAAAAGGCTGTAGGCTCATTTTCTGAGAGAAAAACATCTTGAGAAACGAAATGATGGCATGAAACAACTCGAACCATCCTCGAAAATTAATAAATTTAAAAAACTTATAATTAAATTCTTCCCAAAAAAACTTTTATATTAGCAAAGAATTTTCTACAGCAAAAAGAAAATTTTTAAAGCATTTATCAGACGATGCATTATTACCCCATCACAACACATAAGATTGTTTTGTTTACAAAACCTAAGACCGGAAGTTCGTAGATAATGCCAAACGTAAATATCTTATAAGTATTTATAAATTTAAAAAATAAAATGTATTTATTTTTATTAATTCAGAATAAAAGTTACTATATTATCTTGAAGCAAATCAAATAAAATGTAAGTGTTTGTGTTAGTTCCTTTAAAACTGCTTCCGAAATAAGGACGAAAGCGGAATATTTCTCAATACTACAATATTTCGTGGGGCTATTAAAATATCTATGATTGACAAAAAAAGCAAATGTATATAAAAAAAATACTAATTATTTTTAACTGTTAATAATCAACCCATAAAAATAAGTGGTGTCTTATTTCTACATTTTCACTTGAAACTAATTGAAAATATTTTGGTTGGACTTTTCACACAGACAGGGAATGAAGCGAAATGAAGCTACTGTTTTCTGTCTGCAAATAGTTTTGATTTATGCATGAAGTATTTTCGAGGCTAAATCGAATTTTCAATATTGTTCGTGGTGCGTTTAGCTCTTTAAGGTCGTTTCAGAATTAAATATCTGTTTAAAAGAATAGGATATTGTATTAAATAATTTGTGTCTGGTATAAAGTTAAAGATCTTTATATTTTATGTTAATATTCTTTCAATTTCGAATTAAGTAATTTGATAACTTAAAAAAAATATGGATTCCGAAAATTCGGTAGCATTTCCGCATCCTGATCTACTGGAACGTTCAAGATCTGCTCTATCAAATTCATACTGTCCATACAGCAAATTTTCTGTTGCCGCGACTGTACTTTCTGATGATGGTCGAATTTTTACAGGTTTTTTTTTAAACATTTCTCTTATCTTTTACATATTTTTTTTTAAATAACTCTATTTACTTCTCTTCAGTAGCTTGATATTACTAACCATATTCTGATATATTTTCTTCTATATTCTTTCAAGATTAATAATTTTTCGAGGATATTTTGAAGGCTTAAAAACTTCTTAAATTTTAGAAATTATTCTATTGCTTTTTTACAATTATTTAAGAACTTTCTTATATCTGGTTAATGGTGCACATTTTAGTTCATTATTATGTAAATACTAAGTATATATCTAAAGTAAGTTTTTTTTTTTTTCTTTTGACTTTAATAATTTCTACTTTTTTTTATTTAAAATATTTACTTGAACTTTCAACGACAGAAGTATCAAAACTTTTGTTAACTCATTAAGCGACTTGCAACCTGTGATACACTATAAGTTTTTGTTAAATCAAATATTCAGTTCTGTCAAAACAAATTCTTAATAATATGCTGCTTTAGTTGAAAAGTTATTGCTTTTCTTCAATAGCCAATCATAAGTCAAACAACTAATTTCTAAAGCAGTTGATAGGCAGTTCCTTCCAGTTGGAAAAATATTCCAAGTGACTTAAAGAATTTTGGTTGTTTGAGTCAATAAAAATATTCGGTAAACCTGGAGTTTACGGTACACACTTGTTTCTTGCCAATTTTACTTGGCGCAATTTTATGTGCTGTTGCCAAATACTGTTTTGGATGTGCAGTGTGCTTTTTATTGCTCTCTTGCACATGCATCGCCTGAAAACGAGAGATTGAGCATGCAACACCTACGGCATTTGAAGCGTGTACCGGACAATTTTTTTTTAACTTAAAAAAACATTAGTGACTTCACTTTCAGCATAGTGGAATACTCGTAGCATACCACAAACTCCAGTTTAACCAAATATTGCTGAAAAAACCTTACAAAGTCTACATTTTTATACAGTCCTCTGGTTCTGTCAGTCACATTTAGTAAAATATTCTTGACACACTAAAATTTTTTAATGAAAAAAGTTCCACTCTTCTGCGATTAAAACTGATTAAATTATGAAGCTCTGAATATCCCTATTTTAAGACCATTTCAATGGCCACCTCCTCCAATTGATGAGCAGCAGCCTGCCTTGAGCAAGTGCTGCTCATCTATTGGAATATCTTCCTTGAGGTGGCCATTGAAATGGTCTTAAAATATGAATATTCAGAGCTTCATAATTCAATCAGTTTTAGTTATAGAAGAATTGATTTCTTTTGTTTTTAAAAATCGAGCATGCCAAGAATATTTTCTAAAATGAATAATAGGACTGGAGAAATGTGTAAAACTCAGCTATTGGACCATGATTAGAGTAGCCACTATATGGACGAGTTTTTTGGTATGTTTACTTGCATTAAGAACCTTGAGTTTATCTGCTGTGCTTTTTGACTTCTGCTTTGAAGATTCCATTGACTTAAACATTACACCGGAATTACATAGTCCCAGCACTTAAATGTAAATAAACAAAGAAGAAAACTCATCCATATAATAATTTAACTTTGCTTTATTTTTTGCAATTAAAAGATTTCTTCCTCAATATCAGCAGTTGCTTCATTTCAGGTGTGAACGTGGAAAATGCTTCTTACGGCTTGACGATTTGTGCCGAGAGATCCGCCATCTGCACAGCAGTTTCCGAAGGTTGTCGGAAATTCAAAGCTATTGTTATAGCAACTGGGTAGGAATGAAACACAAGACATTATATTTTAAAATTTGTCACAAGGACATCTTATAAAATAAATGAAACCTGTATTTTCTGTCAGGTTTGCAATTTAAATCTTTTGTGCTAATACACAAGTAAAGTCATGAAAACTTTTATAATTACTGTCTACTAAATTTTAATTATGGCCAAAGGAGTATTTACAAAGCATAGCTTAAATTTTAAGTTTGCATCAAAATGCTGAATTAAGCATATTTTCTAGATTCTATTCCAAGTACCATTATTTTCCGAGTCAACTGGTATTGCACCAGATAATTTAAAAAGTTAAGATTTGTAAAATGTTAATTGAGTTTGTTTCATTAGAAAACATATGAAAGTGTTTGCTTTGCAGGGAA
This sequence comes from Araneus ventricosus, assembly GCA_013235015.1. Lineage (NCBI taxonomy): Eukaryota > Metazoa > Arthropoda > Arachnida > Araneae > Araneidae > Araneus > Araneus ventricosus. Next base: position 77,915 of record BGPR01003321.1, on the reverse strand, counting down.
TGAATTTTTGATAGCTAAAGATTTTTTAGAAACACTAGATTATTTTCATTATATAAGATAATAATTTTGCGTGTTTAAAATAATTTGTTACAGTGCTGTTAGTGATGACTGTATTGGACCTTGTGGAGCTTGCCGCCAGTTTTTAGCTGAAGTAAGATTAACAAATTTTTAGTAAATTATTACAGCTTTAAAATACACGTTCGCTTTACAATGGATGCGATTAGAAGAAGCAGTTCTGATCTATTTGAATTTCAATAAAATTAGCTACATTGTTAAAAATTATCTCGTATGACATCATATCGAGGTTTCATATTTAAAATGGACTAAATCAACAAGATTAATTTTTGAGAACACGGCTCACAAAATTGATTAGTTGTATTTGAAATAACAGTGGACTTCTAATTGTTCTTGCTGCCTGGCGGATGAAAATCGAGCTATGGACTTGAATACTTGTTACACTAAAAATATAAAATTTCTGCACTAACTATGGCAATGCTAATGCAAAATGGGTAAAACATGGACTTGGTCCTCTTTAGCTCGGTTAAATATTGTGTTCAAATTCTAATCATTTATGAAATCCTGGGAAAAAAATGATTAATTATAGCATTAAATAAATATATATACATTTTTTTTTAATGAAATCTTGCTACACTTTATCTCCTCTCCCTTTTTTCACCAAAAAACTCTTTGATTTAAATATTTTTGGAATTCCACGAGTTTACATGTAAAAGCAGAAGATATTTATTGCAAATATGTAAGAGTTTAACAGTTTTGATATTTTTTAGAAGTTGATTCTGAAGCACATTCTATCAAAATTTTTATCTAATACATGAAAACATTGCAATTAAATACTAATAATTTAATAACGTACGGCCATCTTTAGTTTTAAAATTCCTATAACAAAATAGAAAAGTCAAGCGATAGTTCAATTGAACACATATAAATGGCTTTTTTTTTTCCCATTTCAGATTATATAAAATGTGGTAAACAATAGAAACTTGGTTACAGACAGAATTTTATTATTTGTATTTGGTTTTGAATTCATATTTATTGTTCATATTGAAAGATGTTCATTTGGGTATACTTTTTGTAAATAATTCATAATGCCATTTTTATTTAAGGAATGGCATGCAAGTCTAAAATTTAATTATATAAATCATTTATTTCATCAGAAGGAACCAGTTTTCTCTTCAAACTAATTAGCCATGACCTAGCTCCTCAAAAATTATCTGTGTAAAAAGGAAGGCATTATTCTGTTAGCATGGCACCAATTTTCACCAAGCTTCATTGTTAATGCCAAGATTAAGATTTGCTTAGTTATTGCTAAGATGTGCCAGATTTTTGTGTCATGCCTCACAAATGCAACTGTAGCACAATATGGAGTAAATACTTTACTGATTCCGTGTTCACTTCTCAATTGCAGTTTGGAACCGAGTGGGATGTTTACTTCACACGGAAAGATGGAAGCTACAAAAAATGCACAGTAGGTGAATTGCTGCCTCACGCCTTTGTTCCAGAATCTCTAGTCACAAGTGTTAATACTTACGTTTCATAATATATTTATTTTGCGTGGAGAGCAAGAAGCTGAATTATTCTCCTTCGTGGGTTTATTCACGAATTTCTTAGAAGCTTAAATATTAACAAAGATAATACTTATTTTTGAATACAAATATTTTACATGGGAAGATACTTAGAGTGTGCATTTATAGTCCACAGTAATACTTTGTGATATATTTATTAAATAAAAATTAATCATACCACAATATAGTACAAATTCTTTTATTTTACATTGTTATGTACAGGCATTTAAAATTTCTTCTTAGACCTAATACATTTTAATGGATATATATGTACATCTTAATGCCAGCATCACCAGAAAGGACACCTAGGGAGAAAAATATCCTTTAATTTTATAACTGCTAAAAAATTCAGAAGTATTTTTTTCTTGTTTTTGAATATGTTTAAATTATAAATAAAACAAAAATTATAATAATTCTTTTCGAATAGTGAAAGCTGAAGATGACAGAGAGCTACAAAATTTCTGAATTAATAATGTCTCTTCCACTCTTACTGGTGTTCTTTTGAACATTTAATTTTTCAACAATTACTGACATATTACAGTTTTTGAAGCCTTCTCTACACTCATAATTTTCTGAATAACTTTAAATTTACACACAACTCCTCAAATCTGGATAGACCCCAGCCTCATGGTACTAATCTTTTGGGTTTCTAATCACTTGTAAGCATTATTACCCACTTGTCCAATCAGATGACATACATAATGGATTGGTTGATTGCTAATGGAGGGAAAGAGGAATAGGTAACATTAAAGATGGTCTGAAATGACTAAACACCTTATATTATAAAGACTTGAAAGGGGAAAGAGTCCCCGCTTTGCCAAAATCTCCATCTTCACAGCAGATTTTGCATTTTAATTAGTTATCATTAAGTGGTTAAACAAACTATAAAGTAAGTTGTAACAAAATAAAAGGTTGTTGGAAACATTTCAAAAATCTTAACTCCAAAAGTAATGCAGGAAACAATTATTTTTACAGAGTACCGAGTACACATCACAAATATTTATAACATTTGGATACGAGTTGTTGAAATGTGTCCACTCTTTTTCGATGCTTTTCAATTAAACTTCCTGCATACTTCATTTACTTAACATAAATTAATTTCATGTGTTAAATTACAATAAAAAATGCAAGTCTAATTTTAAACATTACAAATGGTAAAAAACAATAGTACTTATTTTAGATAGTTTCCCAAAGTTTTATATTAAGACTAATTTGCATTTCATTAATCTTTCAAACATACAGAATGTCATAATAATTTCACAGAACTACTTGAATATAATAGATAAACGTAAATCTAATGGATTAATCATTACCATCCAATGTAACTCTGGCACAAGTTTTCATGTGAAGTTGCTTGCTTTATGAGTAAATCCACTTGCTCGTCCACTTCTAGCATTTTGTCAGGGTCGAAATCTCTTCCTATTTAAAAGACAAAACCACATTTTCTTTCACCTTACGAATCAAATGTCAGTCGATTTGTTTTGACGTTTACTTTAAAAAATTTCTTACCTGTTAGTTTATCACGGACCCTGTTGATAATTTGTACTGCTTTTTCATTTAGTGCTTCAGGTTTGTTAAGTCCCGAGTCTAGAAAATTAAAAGACAAAGAAATGAAATCTTTTAACCTTTTTTCAAAAATGTATACAACATATTGTTCCTTATAAGACTCTCAAGTTTTTTTTCCATTTATAATGAGGGAAAAAAAATCAATCATCAACTTAATTACTTGAACCCTTTACACTGTATCAGAATCTGACTTGCCATTCTCAATGATGTGGCATTTTCACAGTCTTGTTGTTAGATAATGATTATCATAAAGCCCTTATAACAGCAAAACATTGCAGATTAATTTTCAGAAATTAAAATAAAACAACTATATTTTTTCAGCTTTCTAAGCTCTAAAAGGAATCTTTATATGAATGCAACATAAACACAGATGTAATATTTTAATAATGAAACTGCTTGACAAAAGTCTCCACCATCATTTGAAATGTATATTTTTATTTTTCAATAACTCAAATACGTGAGTGAAAAGTATGGATATTATAAAACAATATTTTCAGCAATTTTATGGAAAGAACACAAGAAACCAAGATCTTGGAAGTTTTAAGAAAGCTATAAGCCATAAAAATCATAAAATTTGTCACCACTGTCATGAGAAACAATGTGTGTTTGTGAACTTGATGATGTTTTCACAATTTTGTCCCGTAATATTTTTCTTTATATGGAATTTAGAATCAGTCTTATCACACAGAAAATAATAGTTGGTCCATTACATGAACTGTATGTATTTTGTCCAGAACAAAAAGGCACATCATAAATTATATACAAAAAAAAGCATTGTTTTTTTATCATGCAAGGCACAGAAGATATTTGGAACAAAATTCCAGGTCAAAGTATAATCTTTAAGATAGTAAAAAAAATATTACCTGGTAAGACAGCATCAGGCTTTTTGGAATTGGCCTGTGATTGCACTTCAACTTCTTCTAACATATCTAGATAGACAAAAGAAACATTTGAAAACATTGTATATGTAATAAAAAGTAAAAATTTTCATTTTTACACAGATTATCTTCTACTACTAAAAAGATACTGACACAAGATAAAAAAAATAGATTTAAATAAAAAAACTTTTTATTAGTGTCAGTAAATTTTTTTACAAATTATTTTCCATTATTATAAATATTATGGAATCTTGTAATCAATATTTTTTTCAACTTTACAACTATGTAGTGCTGCTTGTATGTAAATCATTAATTGATTAATGATAGTTGAATTCTGAAAAATGTTAAAAAAATTAGTTATCATTCAAGTATACAAAACGTCAAAATTCTAGCAAACCAGGAATTGAGTTAAAAATCGATTACAAAATTCCATTTTTACAAACATGAAACAAAACATTCTTGCAGATGAGTAATGCACATGAAATGTATTTCAAATAATTAAAAGAAGAAAAAAAAAAAGATTCAGATTATGATATACAGTGAAAGCTCAACTAACCGGCATGCTCGGGAAACTCCGATTTCCGGTACCTGAAAAGTCCGGATAGTTGAGTGTGACGGGGAAAATGGGAGGGGGAGGGGTAGATTGTAGCCTTTTTTTTTAAAGATTTTTAAGGCCAAATAATTTGTTTTCGTCATTTTGAAATGTGCATTAAATATAATTTTTAAGAATACTTCTGTATCTTCCGTAACATTGTATTTACAAAATATATTATGAAGATTTTAATTTAACATTGATGATTTAAAAAAAAATATCTGTAGCCGAATTTTTATCATAAATATATAGATTGTAAAAATATAAACATATAAAAATAGCCAAGAAAACTGAAAAATATTCTACTCAGAAAGCATAATAAAACTCTTTTAAGTGATCATAAACAAATCCTAGATTGAATATCAAAACTAATTATCTTTTAGAAGATCGCAAGGGTTATTGCACAATATGTGCGCATGCAATTCTTCCGCACGTGATATTACATAATCGAAATCAATATTTGCCGATATTTGGAGGGTAAATAAATAAAGGAAAAGAAAGAGACTTACTAATCGATAACCCCCCCATGAGCTTTTTTTTTACCGATTATGTCCCTTTACCTTTTTTTTGTTGTCGATTTCGTTTTTAGGTCTTGTTTTTTGGCGAAAGGTGAGGACCTTCATTTTTTTTGGTTCTCACTTTTGCTTTTGAACCCCCCATAAAGTGAGTCTGTGTATATTGCTTTTTTTCCCTCTCCTACGCCCCTCCGTACAGAGCAAACGTTGCATTCCAGAAATAAATTGTCCACGTGAATGGAACGGGGCACGCACGCGTTAAATTTTGGCGCACAGATGTAAAACTTTTAGAAAAACTCATTTTCTAATTTTTCCGGTTAGTTGAGCTTTCCGGATACTTGAATGCCGGATAATCGAGAGTTTACTGTAATAAAGTTTGATACAATTAGCTCCATATAAAAAAAAATGTGTCTGAACTGTATTTAAATATAAAGTCATGCGAGTGTTTTAAAAAACAAATGCAAAGATTTTTTTTTTATCTGTATATATGTACAAGCCATAAAAATGCTATAGTTAAAATGCTGGCATAAATCACTTTTATGAATATACTTTTTCAATGCTTATTAAATAAAAAAAAAAACATTGAAAATTATTGACATTTGCTGTGATTTTATTAACACTTTCTTCATTCTATAAATGCTTGTCATTGCATTTTTTATTTTTTGTATTTTATATTTCAGTATTTACCAACTCGTGAATTGTATTTCAAATAATTATGTGATGTGTTAAAAGAAAAAAATTGGGATGAGTAAAAGAACTACTTGCCATTTTGATCATGAATAGATGAAGATGATTCACTTCTGACTTTAGAATGCTTTCCTTTGGGTTGTGCTAATAAATATAAATCATATATTATGGAGCAACAAAGAGAAAAGAATGAAATAATTGTTATAATTGTTTTAATAAATCCATATTAACACGCTCTTAATTTTCAAGATTAAAAAGATAGAGAAATGTCTCCAAATTGAATTTACAATGATGTTTTCATAAGAAAATGATCAAATCCATTATTAAAGCAAAACAAATTTTAAAACGTTTCCCTTTATAATTAAAAGAAAGATCTGAAGTCCAATAGTTATTACAATGTTAAGGGGGGAGGGACAGTAAATAATTTCAAAAAGACATTTTGTAATTCAAACACACTTTTTCCATCATTTTATTCATGAAATGGACTAAGAACATTAACCAATTATTGTGTTATAAAGAATAAAAAGTTCAAATTGTGCCATACTATCCATTAGTCTCCAGTTCAACAGAGGATCATATACGAAGGCTTCTAAAACAGCCATAAGACTGTCCTTGTTATCTCGCAATACCTTCATCACTTTCTGGCATGTTTTTCTGTAAGTTCCTTCGATGCCAGTTACCTAGAAACATAAAGGAGAATACGATCGATTCAAGAAATTTAAAAAATTCCTAAGGGTGGAAGGAAAGCAGAACAGAAGCTTTTTTTTTTTAACTTAACCCATTAGGGAGAAAAAACTTAATTGTGAGCCAAAAATTATCCAATTTCATAAAAAGTCTCCCGTTATACAAAGCACAGAACTGAAAACTATTTGTAATAGGTAGATTTATTAATATAATTAAAGATGAAACACCATGTCTTCATACAAGATCAACAGTTGAATAAAAGTTGTGTTTAATATTAAATTGTTCATTCAGCCCTTTTGAATATAGAAGCTTCTCACAACGGATAAATTTTGCTTCATTATCTGAGATTTTCTGCACTAATTGGATTCTAATCAACAAATCTTTTTGTGGGTCCGCAATTTGACACATGCTTCACAATTATTCAATGGTAATTAAATATGAATATTCAAATTGATTGATACTAGGGATGTAACTGAATATTGCATCTTCGTATTGCCCTTGCTGAATACCGAGTAGACATTCATTAATATATCTAAGATAATAATTTTTTTTTAAATGTGCTTTTAAATATACATTTATTAAGAAATATTGCAGGATTACATTTCAGTACATTTATTATCAAAAAATCTTCTAGACTACCCAATTTAAGTTGCATAATGGGGTAATTTAATAAAGTTACATATGTTATCATTGCAAAGCCTGAAATAATGATGCAAGAACAATAATTTTTCAGCATTTTCCAGGAGGAAGCCTTTTCCGTTTGATTTAATACAAATATGATACCAAGGAGGGATGTAACAAATATTAGATATTAGGCCTATTCGGCCCTTTTCCATATATTCTCTCTTGCCAAATACTAAACAGATATTCGACACAATAAATTAAGGCTAAAATGTTTTAAAAAAAGTTTTTCAAATATATTTATAAAGAATATTGTATGAATTATTCCTTCTATTTATTATAAAAAAATCTAACATTTATCAAATTTTAAATTGCATAGTACATAATGTATTTAATAATGTTGTATTATTTGTAGAAGTTTGTTCCAAAATGGTTTCTACATTTTACTAGCTCTTAAAAGGGTCCTAATGTTGCGGGCTGAAAGATAATATTTTCTTAAATGTAAAGCTTGGAAATTCTTCCGCATTTTTCCCCACACTAAGTCGTCAACACTACTCCACCTATTAGAAGCTCTTATCAAAATAGGAATTTCTAGTAATTTTAATTACTCAATCAGTTTCTCTGGTATCCATCCCCATGAATGACGTTTTTATTTCTCTGCTTAATCCCAAAATGATGAGGGTTTCTCATTCTCTTATTATTATCATTAATGAATTCAAAATATTGCAAACATAAGATGCGCATTAGTATTTTTAAATATACAATTATCAAAAAATTAATGATGATTCAGTTCTTCTTTTAAAATTTGAAAAATATTTCCATTTATAATCACCAAAAAATAGAATGCTTTTTAAAATTTAACACCAGCCTGAAATTTCACAAATCACTAATTCATTACATCTAAGCAGATAATTTTATACATCCGTGTCAAGACAAGGTGGGGTAGAATTCAAAGTGATGTGTATTCAAGCCAGCAGGTTTCTATCCCAATCACTGCATGTATGAGATTCTGGAAAGGAACGGAACTTCTCCTCACTGCTGGCAACTTCACGCAATCGCCAAAGTCATGCGTAGGATTTTCCGACTCAACCTGTCCAAGTCAAATTGGATGGGTGCCTGTCCACGGATAGATCCATATGTGAACGCTCGTATATGAAATTGCAAAAGGATTTATCGTCAAAAAATTGATTTTTAAAATAATTGCAGATTATGTGTGCATTTAAATTTATGTTAGTTGATGGTTTAGGTTTAGAAAATATGAGAGTTCAAGAATGTGTTCTTGCTATTATGCTGCTTTATCAAATCTAGGGGAAAATTCCAGTACAAATCTTGAATTGAAGACTGGAGTCAGACTCTCAACTACTACCTATGGAGCCCATATTAGTTGAAAAATATATGAATAAAAAATCAAATAACTACGTGCACAAAAAAGGAAATCTTGATTTCCTGAATCCAAAAAAAATATAGATAATCATGCTAAAGAGCATCATTTATTTTATTCATCTGTGTTTCTTTTAGCACTATCTTGTTCTCATTTCAATCAATCCTTGCAAATTTATAAAATAATATCAAAATTACAAGATAGACATATTTCAACAAATTTGAAACAAAAGTACATGAGAATCTTGAAAGCTAAATTTTTTTATGAATTTACTCATTTTTCAATTAGTAAACCAGTGAATATCTACAAATTAAATGATATACCGGCATTTTAATAGGAATGAATGGTAAAAATAATGCATCCGTCACTGCACAAATTTTGATTTTTTTTTAATTGTAAGAGGAAAAAATTCACAATTGAAGATAATGTTTTGAACTTTATATTGGTGAAAATGTTTTGTGAAATAATTTGTTTAAAGATATTATGAAAATATTAAATTTTGATTCATTTTAATTAATTAAAATTCTAAACTTTCTTAATAGTTACAAGAAGCAACCATGCTAAATTTATAAACTTCTATCTAATGGAACATTGCATTCTATGCGATAATGTAAAACATTCTGCGCATTTACAGACAGTATGCATGCCATAAAAAACATAATGCTTAATTACTACAAATCACACAAAAAAATTAACTAATCATACGATAATCTATCAAATGTAAATCATACCATTCCAAGGCTAAACATAACCAACAACATTGACATTACAGCCAAGAACGCAGGAAATTGGTCTTAAGGATAAACCATACCCTAGTGAGAAATGATATGAAACAATAAGAAAAACATTTCTATAGATCAATAAGGGGAATGTTAAAAAACATGTCTTAAAAAGAATTGACCAACTTACTCTGAGCTTGACTTTAAGCATAATAGTTTAGTCTAAATCATCAACTGCTTCGATTCTTCAGAGTTATGCCTAAAAACTTCCACTTTCTGTGATGATGATGATCATAATCAGGTGCTACCTAAAATTTTTCAGAGTAAAGAAACGCTGAAATAAAAATGGGAAACATTTAAGAATAAAACCAAAATTGTTTTTTTAAGGAATATAGACACACACAATAGTTATTCAATTTGCACCAGAAAAAATGAAAGAATCTAAAGATGTAACCATCATGTCAAACCAATTAATAAAAGGAAATGAAATAAATCTTTAATGACATTTTAGTTTACTAAACAACATAAACGTATGCACACCAATGTACATTCTCTCTAGAAAAAATATCAAATTTTATTTTAAAAAATCATTATGATGTGAAAGATGAATGACCTTTTAAGAAAGAAAATATTTCAAACATCATCGATCTTTCTTTTAAAGATACTACTGCAAAGACAAAAAAATCCATATAATAAAATATATAAATATATATTCTATAATCCATATATACTAAAATATCAAGTCTCTAAGAAAAATATCAAAATGAAAATCCATTTAAAAGTAACAGTCTGTAAAACCGTGACTAATCTAAAGTGAAATCAAACTGAAAAAAAACTCAGACTAATTAAAAAGATAATGGACAAATTCTCCACAATTAGATAAAATAGGCAGTAGAGAATATAGAAATGTTTTTACCAATCATCACAAATTATGCAAATTAATAAAAACATATAAAGTTATGCGATCTCAGAGCTTTTTTTTTAAAAAAATTACTAATCGTCAAGGTTTTCACAAATGCTTGCAACATAATAATAAATAACTGATTCAAGACTTTTAAGAGTCACTACTAAAAGAGAGACTCACATGGGGGTAAAATTAGTCATCATGAAAACTCTACAAACCTCATAGAAGAGTTAACAAAATAATACTGAACCTTTATTCTATGTAATCATTTTACCTGCAGAACTGCCAAATTTCAGTTGCAACTATATGAGTCCCAAAGTTTTAATTTGGCATTAAACTCTGGCTTATCAATATCTCAGTATGATTAGAGGAGGTAAAAACAGAAATCAAATGATTATGCAGATGCTGAAAGAGTTAATACTACAAGCAAAACGCAATATATAAATAAATGATCATATTTTATAATTAGAATAATTTAAAATTCCATCTGTTGACAAAATTTTATGAAACCCTTCAATTAAAAAGAATTTTCTATATAAAAAAAAAAAAAGAACATTTGATAGTGGTAAATTTCTATTACTAAATATTTAATAAAAACAAAATATCCTGCTTAAAAATTAAAAAAAAATCTAAGTATTATAAAGGGGCATTTTGAAGATTGCTACAATTATTTACATGTTAAACATCGCTCCAAGGCACATATACATCATAAAGCATTTGTGTTTATCTATATGGATTTTCTACATTGTGATTATTTTTTATTCACAGAAAACAAAGATTATGTTGCTACATTCCTATAATTTTACACATCATGGAAAATACTGCATTAATACATATAACCTCAAAAAAATTAATTACAGTTCAACTTCCAGTTCTGCCCTTTACAAATCTTCAAGAAAAGAACTCCATCACCAACATAGATTCTCAATATCATTTTTTAAATAAAACTGAATTCTAAAGGAAAAAAATTACCCCAATATTATTCACGCTCAGATTCAACAAGATCTTCTTTTCTCCGATAATCCCTAATTAGTGTATCGCAAAGTATCACAGTGAGGACTCCAGCCAAATGATATCGCACTCATTAGTAGAGGGTATCACCAGAATAGCGCTGAATTCTAATGAAAAAGAAAATAAAAGTAAGTACACAATTTTAGAGAAATGCTCTTAGAAAATCAGAATACAGACTCTTACGTGATATTTCTTCGAGATGTTTCGGGATCTTTGGTAAGCAATGTATTGACTAAGCCAAACAGCTGCATCACTCTTTCGTCTTGTCGCAGATCTTCGTGACCCTTCAGCAAAAACATGAAATCCTTTCCATTACTGCCTGCAATTGTAAAAAATAGCAATATTACTATTAATTTTTTTTAGGTCTTTACTGTTGACAGCTAATCGAAAAAATCTTTGTTTTAGAAGAAGAATTGATTTTAAAAAAATGATGGTAGGCTGTCTTTTTCAAACAGCCACTTAGGTTAAAGGCGTAGGACTACTTTACTCGTGTGACTCTTTTGTTTCTCAAAGTTTCTCTTTGTTACTCGCGATTCTCTTTTGTTTCTCAGAGCTTCTCGGATTATCTTTCTTACTCACGATACTCTTTTGTTCTCGAAGTTACTCACGATACTCTTGTTTCTCGAAGTTACTCGTGATTCTCTTTTGTTTCTCAAAGTTGATTTCAAGTGAGAGCATCAGCCAAACATGCACACGCATCTCATGCATGTGACGTCACCAATTCATGCGTATTTTTGCCCAACTTTGCGACTTGGTAGTTGCTGAAGAACAATTCCGATTTTCATTTTTTTTTTTGTAACTTCTGTTGTTACCCTTTATCTCTAAAATAAGACATTAGTTATGTTTTTAACATATGTAGTTACCAAAATATAGAGGATCTCCCATACAACGTTTTTTGTGGCATTTTGGCATGTGAATCAAATTCTTTCCTGAGACCCCAATGGGAAGAATGTAGTCCTATGTTAAAAAAGGCATCTCAACCATTGTTAAATAATAAACACATAATATCAGTGCTTTACAATACAAGACTAAACCTCATTTATACCTCTGCATTATCATTTAAACCTAGTTATAATAGACTTTAACTTAATAAATTTTCTTCAGTAATATGAAGCTCCACACGCATACATACAAAAAACATTACTGTCAAATATTAAAAGACGGAAAAAAGGTTGATCTTTACGATTTCTGTTCCTCTTCTTTTCACATACAATTAATTTAAACCAGTAGTGGAAGCAATTAATTAATGCATGTAAAGACAGAACATATATACCAGAAATTCAAACACTGTGACCGTGCACAGGAACTGTAGCTTTTAAATCGACAATAGTGCAGTCATGCATTTTTTTGGGGTTTTTTTTTTTTTTTTTTTTTTTTGCCTTTTTTTATACTGGTCATGAATAATTAATTTAAAAAAAAATTGTAATTTAATAATAAAAATAATCCATTTATTAGCTTTTTGACTTGAAGTAGTAAAAAAGTTTAAAAAATTGAAGTTAAAAATTAAATTTTAATTGTTTTTCTTATATTCCCTACCTTCATTTATGAAGATCTACACAAATGTAGCTAAACAATTAAAAGACTGTGTATAAAAAAGGGTTAAAATAAATATACATATAGGGAAATAATTTTCATACTTATTTATAAGAAAAATTTTATACCATAACAAAAATGACAATTTTAGGGATTTTCTTTTATATTATTTCATCTCAATTTGTTTTATATTATTATATAAAGGAAATATGTGTGTGTCCATGTGTCTGCACTCTACAGGGCACACCGCTGGAGCTAGAGCTACGAAATTTGGCGCAAACATACTTTGGAGGGTGGGAATGTGCTGCTTGGAGCCCTTTTTTCTGAAATTTTAATTAAATAAAAATTAAGCGAAATTTCAGGGGGGTTCTTTAATAACTTCCGAACATATTAAAGCACAAAAATTATTTTTACACCACCTGAAATTGCAAAAAATTATCTTTTCAATGATACCAATTAAGTTGCCGTACGATCTTTTCTTTAGTTTCAATAAATTTTTAAAAATATTTTTTGGCATAATTTATAACAATACTTTTCACTGTTGCAACACATTTCAAACCATTTTCATGGTTTAAACAAATATTTAATTGGGTTAAATGTCTATAGCAATTTGAAGTTTAAAACTACTTTGTTAAGGGAGCCATGAATATAAAATTATTCATACGAGATTCAGTTGAAATTTTATTTCCGGCGATCTAGCTGGTCGCCGAAAGTGGCTAGTATTCCAATGAAAAAAGAATCAACTTTCTTTAAAATATGTAAACTCTTAATAAATGAAACATTTGAAAGAATATGTATTTTCATTGAAAACAATTTATAATTTACTAAATCAATAAATTTAAAAACTAAATCAATGGTACTTATGTATTAACGCCACCGCAGCTACAGATTTGGCGGTTTTTAAGTGCCGCCAATTTGGCGGTTTTGTGCTTACGTATTAATGCCAACGCAGCTACAGATTTGGCGGTTTTTGTACTTGCGTGTTAACGCCAACGCAGCTATAGATTTGACGGTTTTTAAGTGCCATCAATTTGGCGGATTTTGTACTTATGCCAATCTCTTTATTGGCGCATTACCGCCAATCTGTAGCTGCGGTGGTGTTAATACGTAAGTACCAAATCAATATTTTAAAAAAACTATACCTTTGATACTCAGCTTCCTCGGACGCTGTTTGCTGGTAATGACTTGAAGAGAGCTTTCAACTTTAACAATTCTTATAATTGGTTTGTTAGGGTTATAAGTCCCAGGTACTGCTAATTCTAAATCATGACAGTTCTGAAGTAGTGGAGACACATGATGCAGTTCCAATGATGTCAACTGAAATTTTTAAATACATTAACCATCATGAGAAAAGTAAAGTAATACACATGTATGCAAAATATACATTTAAAGAAGTAAATTATAAACATAAGTTTTGGCTAAATGAAAAATTCACTAGCAAATGGCTGTCATGTTTGGAGGAGAGATGAGCAAATGCATTTAACATCATTTGGGGTGCAAGAAATCTAAGACAAGCCATTTCTATCTTTACAGGCTATTTAACACCCTGATAATTTTTCACTAAACTGTTATTATGCAGATCTATTTTATAAACAGAGAATTCTTCAATAGCATTTGATTATAAAACAGTTTGCACATATGAGTATCTATATATAGTATAAAATGAAGTCCCCTGAAAGCGTCTGTATGTGTGAACGCTTAAAACTCGAGAAATACTAAACTGATATTGGAGATATTTGTACCATTTTGTAGGGCATTTATCGAGGAAGTTTTTAGTATATTAAAGGCATATCAAAATCAAAAAGGGAGTTTAATAATTGCAATTTTAATAATTATTTTCCTACCACGATCCACACATATGCAAAGTAGCAGTATCTGTGCTTTGCATATGAGCGGAAGTCATGTCTGTTTAAATCTCTCCTTAAAGCGTCTGTATGTGTGAACATTTAAATCGGGAAATACAAAATGTTTATTGGAGATATTTGTACCATTCTGCAGGGCATTTATCAACGCTTTTCAAAATCAAAAAGGGAGTTAAATAATTAAATCCAATCCAACCTCGATCCGTACATGCGTAAAACAGCAGGCTCTTTTTTTTGTGTTTCATCCGCGCATGCGCAAAATAGCAGGAGCTGTGCCTTTTGCATATGCGCTGAAGTTATGTTTGCTCACATCTAATTTTAAATGGCTATTTTAAAGATTTGTGGCACCAGGAGGAAAAACTGCCAATGTTGTTTATAAAGAAATGTTATGAGGTAATTTGAATTTTATTTCCATATCACAGATTGCATTCTACATATTCAGTGGGTCCATGTATGTATAGAACAGATAAATGTGTAGTAGATAAACTAAGCAGTTAGTAGATAAACTAAAATACTGACAGTGAAATTTAATAACCCATGTGCCAAGCAATTTAATGGGAATTATTTTACATTTTTACTAAAATATACCCTAAAGGTAAATTAGTTAAAGATAATATAAACAAAAAGGTAGGCAATTTATATTTTTCAAAAATTAGATGTAACAAAAAGAAAACAAAACTAATGCACTTAAGAAAGATAGACAAAGGTGATGATAAATATGACTTGTTCATCGTCATTAAATCTGGAAAAAGAGAAAAGGTAATATTTTGTCATAAAAAGGGGTTAATCAGTAGTTACTAATAGTATATAATCAATGCTCCATTAGTAAATATTGATTAAAATTAATGGCACTGAACCAGTTTCATGTATCAGCTTAATACAAACTACTCACTAAACGTTTTGTAAGCTGTTGATAATTAATTGCTTACACCTTCATAATTTTTTTTAAAATTTCTTACAAGAAACTGTCAAGCTCAAGTATTACAGAGCAAATGAAGTGTGAAACTCCCCACCATCACCATTCCATTTTTTGAAATAAACATTTTTATTCAAGTTAAGAATGCCTAAACTGTTTATTCCTTCATAAGGCCATTTTTTTTCTAGTAGTGGTATAATAAAATAACTTTAGTATGGAGATTAATTTAAGAAAAGAAACAATTATCTTAGTGGATATTATTTTTTGTTAATTAAATTAATTACCAAGTCAAGACACTTTGTTATGGTTTGAGATAAGAATGGCCTAGTGGTAGGGTCTCGACCTAGGGACCGGAGGGTTGCAGGTTCGAAACCCGATTCCGCTGAAGATCTGCCGTGTATGGGGCCTGTTGCACGCTAAATCATACGCAGTGGCCAAACGTCCTCCTGTTGGTGTGGCACAGAAGTTTGGAGAGGGGGTGCCAGCTCATCTCACGTCCTCATCATCTGACAGCGGTTCAAAATTACGAGGTCCGTCCCTAAATAGCCCTCGTGTTGCTTCAAAACGGGATGTTAATATAACCTAACCTAACTTGAGATAAGAAATTGTA
Source organism: Araneus ventricosus (assembly GCA_013235015.1). Taxonomy (NCBI): domain Eukaryota; kingdom Metazoa; phylum Arthropoda; class Arachnida; order Araneae; family Araneidae; genus Araneus; species Araneus ventricosus. Next base: position 61,856 of record BGPR01003321.1, on the reverse strand, counting down.
ACATCCAGGGATTTGTTCCATCAAAAAATTTAGCGAGAACTTACGCAAACCTTAAAAAATAATTGATGAATTAGGTGGGAAGTATACCCCGACAGCCCTATTAACTGCAATATTCCAATGCTGTGAAATTAAAGCAAAAAGTTCTGAAAAGAACATAGCTTCTTTTCAAGCAGCACATTAATACAAAATGAAACCTTGTTTAAGAAACTGACCTGTGGAAGCTGTTTTGCTACTCTTCGAAATACATGATAGTAGGTGTCCCAAGCTTGAGTCAGATCTTTCACATTGCCAGAGCGCTGATATTTCTTGCACCATTCTTGGGCGTCCTGCAGTTCTCTTCCATAAGCCTAGAGCAATAGAAATCATCACATTATGCAACCTTTATCAATGTTTCAGCATCTAAATATTTGTGTTAATCATAACTTCATTCATTCAAAAGAGCTCATTTCAGACCAAAAATGAAGAGATAAGGTAAAAGACCATCACATCTATGGGGGATTGTTTTAAAGCTATAATTTCCAAAAACAAAAGTAAATACTAATGATTAATTTCTTTATTTTTGTTTTTAGACTCTACAATTCATTATTATAAATATTATGGAATTTTGAAATAAATTTTCTCAAATTCACTATACAGGTGGTACCACTGGTATGAAATCAAAATTAATTTATATTAATTGATAATTAAGTTCTGAAAATACTAAAATAGTGTGCTGTCATCGAAAACACACAAGTGAACAAAATTTAAAAACTAGCACAGAGGTTCCCAAACCATGGCACGTGTACCCGTTGAGGGTACGCAAACACATGAAAAGATAAGGGCCAAAGCAAGTCCTAAAGCCTGCGCTCAAAATAAGAAAAAAGAAAAGAAGGTAAATGAAAAAAGGAAACCAGGTAAATGACTGATATTTGGTTTTCACCAGCCCAGTTATGCAGGAATCATCATTGTCTTAGCAAAAGTGTAGCTTCATTAGGCACCACTGTTGTATACTTTTTATTTTTGTTCTTCTGGTTTAGACTTATCGAGAACATTCCAGAATCCTCTCAAAGCTTCTCGTTTTGATGTTTTAATTTAAAGCACGATTAAACGCAGGCATCATTAATTACTCGATTGGATGGATTGCGAATAACGAATGTTCATATAAACGTAAAATCAAAAATAAGTCCAATAATTGTTCGAGTCATTCGACTTTTACACTTACTTAAGCCCTTATCTCTATTGATAAAAACTTCTTTACATAGGCGGATGTTTGGGGGGGATATGACGATAGGGGGTACGCGAAAATAAAAAGACCAATCACGTGGTACGTGATGGGAAAAAGATTGGGAACCCGTGAACTAGCACATCAGAGAAGGGAGTGAAAAATTAATTATAAAATTCGATCATTACAAATTTGAAATGTCAAGTTAAATAATGTAAAATAATAAAAAATGTGTTATTTTTCAGCGTTTGTTTGTTATAGTGCAAAAAAAAGAAGACAGTTGTAGTAAATAAAAAAAAAGGGGGTTCCAAATTTCCACTTAGCACCACACACTATCTGAACTATTAAAAACATGGACTGCGAAAATTCAAAGAGAAGTTTTTAAGCCTGAAGATATATCCAAAATATAATCAGACAACATGGTCTGATTTATTATTGAATTAAGGATTAATCCAATGATGTTGTTTGATCCAATCCAACCAAAATTGGATTGGATCAGACATTTAAGAACTAATTTTAAAAAAATTTTGGAATCCTAAGGTAATAATTAGTATGATATCTATCATATAAGAAAATATAAGGCAAAAAATAAATTATTACAAAAAGCAAAAGAATTGTCCGTAACACTATGAGCAGCAATTGCCCAATGAAGAATGACCATAAATTAAAGTATTTGTATGCATACATGAGTGAAAGATTGTTCTTTTAGTGTACAGGGGCCTCGGTCAATCAATGCATGCAAGGGTTCCAGCGCTGCAAACATTCCTTTGACATTTCTCTCCCCGAAGTAAAGCCGGGAGGCTTCCTCTAATCCTTCGTGCCATAACTCGTGCCACAAGATGGCTACTCGTATCAGCTCTTCACTCACCTGAAAATAGGGAAACACATTTTTCAAAAAAAAATCTTGGCCCGTGTAGTAAAATTAAATTTAACCATCATAAAATTATCAACATATTGTCAATATAAATGCAAACTATTGAATGCACAAAGTTTATTCAATACTTAGCCATAGCAGTGGTGTACTGCCCAGGGCCAAGAGGAGTATAGTTGTCGCAGGCGTAATGGAGACAAAAGATTAGTGAGTTTAGGCCAGGTTTTAAATAGGGATGTAAAGAATAGCGATTTGGCAGAATAGCCGAATATTCGGTCAAATTTCAGACTGAATACCAAATTTTTTTAAACATTTCACTTTTGATTCTAAATGAAAAAAATTAGATTAAATAAAATTGATTTTTTTATTATTTTTATATTTAAAGAAATGTTAATACCTTTATGTATACAGTGGAATCTCCCTATAACGAAATCGCTTGGTTCCAGTTAAAAAATTCACTATAGAGAAAATTTCGTTATACGGAGATTAGAGATTTTTTGCAGTTATTTAAGTAAATGTTACAAACCTTTTAGTATGTGCGATAAGTTCAAAAATATTTAATTATGACTTTCAATTAAAAATGAAGTAATATTTATTATAAATTTGTTAAAATTATACTAATTTTTATTGTATAAACAAAATGCTCAAAAGTGAAGATACTTCACCAATTTAGAGAATAATTTGTACTAGTACGGATGAACATAAAATGCGTATTATCACATCCATTTGCTGTTTCCATCCCCACTCCACCCCGATTCTTGGAATCTTGACCCGTAGAAATGTTGCTCCCTCTGTAGAAACCCAAGGTCCCCACAACTGCATTACCTTTCACATAGCATTCTATTGTTATGTGTTATCTCTGGAATGAACAATGCGAGTGGTTCCACAAACATTCACGTGTGAGTGATTTGTTTGCACAGAGATTAGCAACTTTCTTCAAAAATGACAAAAATCGAAAAGATAAAGGTCTGAAAAAATTCGTTATAGGGAGACAACCACTTCGTTATATGGAGAATATTTTGAATGTTATTTACCATTCTGATTAAAAATTTCGTTATAGGGAGAAATTCACTGTAGGGAGACTTTGTTGTAGGGAGACTCTACTGTATTTGTAATATTTTAAATACCTTAATTCCAATAATAAGAAAAGAGAAACCCTCATCATTTTGAGATTGCTTCAAAGAAATAAAAGATTCATCATTGCAGAACACAACAATGATAAACACAGAAATGGATAAAATTAAAATTTCCGGAACTAAATTTTCACTTTGATAAAGAACTTCTAATAGGTAGGATGGAATGTCCACTTAATTGGTGGGAAAAAATGCAGAAAAATTTCCAAGGATGGCAAATTTAGCAAGAAAATTTCTTCTAGCACCTGCAAGCATTATATAATGACCATTTATTTTCTGAAGCTGGTAATATATATGAAACCATAAGGACTTCTATAAGTGATATGCAACATTATTAGATACACTTATGTACTATGCAACTTAAAATTTGGATAAATGTTGGATTCTTTTAATAATAAATGCTCCAAAATGCAATTCTGCAAAATTCTTTGTTAAATATGCATTTAAAAGTACATTAAACAAATTATTATCCTGAATATAATTGGCCGAGCATCTAATTAGTATTCGGCCAGCCAAATACCGAATAGTTGCCGAATATTTGTTACATCCCCAATTTTAAAGTCAAATACGATGAGGAGGCAAAAAAATAATACCATGCCTCAGGTGCCGTTTACCATTGGTAAACTACTGGTGACAGCAAGGACAAAATCATACAATGCTCTGGGTGTCGCTTAACCTTTGCTACGCCACTGAGCCATAGAACATCATTAACAAACTATATGTTTTCAGTACACTGTAATTGCGATTTCTTCAAGTTGTAAAGGGAGTTCAAGACATTGCCCTATATTCATCATTTCTGAAAAAAAAAAAAAAAAAAAACCTATAAGGCAGGATAGAAATATGTGATTTTTTACATTCAATAGTTTGCATTTGTACCTGCAGTACATAATAATTCCATATCAAAATACTTGCATGCCTTTAACCCTTCAGCACATGCAGTCCTTTTTTGAACATTATCACATTTGCGGGGTTATTCTGAACCCCAATTATTATACAATCACTTCTTTTTTTTAATAGCTTTTCAAACAAAAAAAAAAGGTTGCCATAAATACATGAATAGTTTTCATGAATATAAATTGCATGTCAGATATGAATGCAACTTTCAAGAAGAAACCAAGTAAACTTTGAAAAAGAAGAAATGAAGATAACTGGTCTGAACTGCCAATTCTTGACCTGAATTAATATCAATGATGATGTTGCAATATAATAGTGAGTTGATAATTGTGAATCAATCATTTTTTTAATACATCAGTGTGTACAAATAAAAGTAACTTCAGATATTGACCACTAATCAATCTTGCACTAAGTTGATAACACTTCTTTCAGCATACAATATGTAAAAATTCCTCCCAACATTATACATGCTCTCCAATAATATGATTGCATTCCTCCATGAAGAAAAATGAGAACTACCATTTTTGCTTGTTCAACAAGCACTCCACTATGTTTCATCATACTGCCCAGTACTTTATTAGCAGCGATATTTCTTGAAGGCACAGTTGATTTAGCTGCCACAGTCAAAGGATAAATCAAAGCTTGAGGATGCTTTTTTCCAATGTCCATTAATAATTGATGGATTACTTCTCCAACAGGTTGACGAGGAGTATCAATTCTGGCAATCAGTTGAGGTATGACCTAGTAAAAGAAGCAAGGATTACAAAATATCCGAGGAAGAAGTATTCATTTTTGAATCAATAAGTAGTATGAGAAAGTTATCACAGCCACTTATTTCCCATGAATAACATATTTCTATTAGATAGATTCCTTATAGGCAGTCTACCTATTGCAATGGATCTCATGACACGACTTCCTAAAAATTTCTGTAGATCTTCACCGATCATGACCCCTAGAACCCAAAAGTTTATATATATATATATATATATATGACACTTTGCCCATGTTATCTTCTTAACATGATAACTGGAGTAATTTTGATTTCATTTTAACTGGAGTGGGATATATTGTAAGGAAAGTGAATATCTCAATCGAGTTCGTCGAGCTCAAAAGGGGTGGAAATGGTTGGGGTTGAAATATTCATTTCCCCATAATTCCTTTACAATTGAAGTTAGAAAGAAAATTAGGCGATTATCACCTTATTATAAAGAACAATTTTTGTATTTAATGTTTTTTGATAGCTGCAATTGCTTCAAAGTTATGAGGCTGACAAGAGATTTTATGCCCCCTCTTCCTCTTAAATTAAAACTGCCTCTTAACCCATGCACATTACCCCTTGTTCAAAAGCTCTCATCATTTGCAGTCTCTTCCACCCTCTTTCATTCTTGCAGTTCCAACCATAATGAAACTAGAGGACGAAATATTCTTTTCCTTATATCTCCAAAAAGAGGAATCTACCTTTGCCTTCAGGCTTGCCAACAGGGATTTTTTTTTTTAAATACATCTACCAAGATTAAAAACTCAGTTTGTGCTTTTAAAACACAGATATATTATTTAGTAAAATTAACTCATGAAGTTACACATACAGATCTAAAAACAGCATAGCAAAATGTGTTGACCATTCACTTCTAACTCAAATATTTTATGAAAAATAGTTAACTGCAATATAATTAACCTAATTATGGTCTGCAATAGTTAGTGGCGATAATACTGTTTCTGAAACATCAAGAAAAATGTATTATCAAACTAATATCTAAAATTAATAGTTAATTTACATCTGAAGAGACTGGGGAAATAAACAAGCGACTGTGCAGTTAGTACAATCAAAAGGCTTTACATTTTCAAAAGAATAAATATTAGTCCTGAATATATTTTGTAGATTCTACTTTATGCAGCTTTGAAAAACTCATTAACGCTATGCAATAAATAATTTTAATGATTTCTAGAAGTATACCTGAAGCCACGTCTCGATTGGAACGGTCTTGAGTCCATCTATGACTGCTTTATTCACTTCATGCATGTGTCCATAATCAAACCACAGTGTAAGCAGCCTTTAAAAAGTTCCAAAAATTAAAACATGACTTTTATAATAACTAAAGGCAACACAGAAAATCAGGAATATAACAGATCCAGATACAAAAAATTTTACAAACTATAAGAAAACTTTATTTTCTTATAAAAATATATCTGCACTGCAGTCATAAAATATTAATCTGTGACAGTATATTCTTTTAGCTTTTACCGAAATAATAAAGGTTATTTAAATGCAAAAAAACATTTACAAAAAATACAAACCAGCAGGAGTGGTCTCCCCTAAACTTTCTTGTATACTCCTAACACATGTAGGGACAAAAAATAAGCTAAAACTCCTAGCGCAGTGAAGATAAAAAATGAGCGAAATTAAGTCAGTTCCCCGCAAACTTGCTCGGATAAAAATTTCGAATCTGCTTATTCCCAGAACGCAACAAGTTTTGTACAGCACACGTTGAAACGACAAAACGGAAATAAAATAATCCGAGCAGGATCAGAATTCGCCAAAAGGGAGAAAAAAGAACCAAATGGGAAGAAACAAAGCGCTTTCAAAGCTACAATTTCGTAGACCGCCAAGGTCAAAAGCCAACTATACTAACTTGAGTAAAATAAACGAAACGCTCGCCAACAGAGTCGCAATGTGCAATTTGAACGAAATATGCAATTTGAACACCTTTTTTCCAACGGATTGAAAAGAAATTTGAGCACAGATCTATAATTAATATTAGCAAACGTCATAACAATTCTTATTTATCTAAGCCAAAGGGTTTAGGAGATATAATTTTTAGAAGTATGCGACTATACAGACCGACAGACAGTCAACCCTTTGATGGATTTGGCCCAAAATTTTATACGGACCTACATTCATGATGATAAAACTGTGTACCAAATTTTATCCATCTAGCTATTCAAGTTTTTGAGTTATAGTGTTCGCACGACTTCGTACACACAGACAGACAGACTTCCCGTTGACGGATTTTGCCCAAAATTTGAGAGAAACCTACAAATTATGCTTAAAGGCCACATACCAAATTTCATCCCTGTAGCTCTAATAGTTTTCGAGTTATCGTGTTCACAGACACACAGACATAATTCCAAAATTGTGTTTTTCGGACTCAGGGAGGTCTATAACGTGGAGATCCGTCAAAATCTCGAGTTCGAATTTTTTGACGATTACAATACTTTCTCTTTGTATACTTCGTATACGAGAAAGTAAAAATGATAGACTCATGTATAGTCTAGAGATGAATTCTGAAATAATCTGGGTGTATGTACTCTTAATCTTGAGAAACCTCACAATTCCATGCACAGTAACATTTGAATTATTTTTATTATACACAGTCCCATTTATGTATTCTGTTTGATTTTAATAGAATTCTCAAAGGTTCTTTGTGGCCATTCTAAAATAAATAAATATGAATTGTATTAAAAAGACTTATACTTTTTCTTCACTAAAGTGAATCTAATCCTTCAATATATTTATAACAGTTTCTAAAAATTTTTAAGTAGAGTTTAATTTTTTAGAATTAAATAACAGAACCAAAAAATAATTAAATTTGTTCAAATAACATAAAATATTTAACTTCTATCAATGTATACAAAATCATAATTCACTCAACGCATCTAACAGCTATTAACACGTTTCTGTAAAGCCTTAATCAATATAAATATAAATAGTTTTACATTATAGCAGTGTCCTATACAACAATATTTATTTCAACAACCTAAAATGTTTAACTTCTCTCTATGAAATTAAAATATATTATTTTTAATTTGTTTTGTGTTTGTTTCTTTTCAGATAATCTTGTATGTCAAACCATAGTAGCCTCGTTTCTGTAAAGGAGGTTCTGTCTGTAAACAAATTATTGTTATCATTATAAGCAGTAATGTAAACCAAATGAATGTAACATTTTGTTATACTCGATGTGTTTTTTTCCCCCGAACTAATAAAGATCCTCTACGCACATCCATCCAAACTGCAAACTGGAGATCTTCATCTCTGGAGGCAGGGATGTGTCATAGCATAAAATAAAGTAGCCAATGAAAACACATCACTGACATTTTTTATAAATATGGCATTATAACTTTACTACTACTAACCTCAGTGTATCTTGCAAAGAACTGCCATAAGAAAGAGCGATGGAATGGAAAAATCCTCTCACTGCAGGTACAGCATAGATTCTAACATATTCTGCTGACTGAAAGCAAAACACATAGTTAATCAGAAGAAAACTAATCACTTATACACAGACAGAGAAATGAGAAACATAATACAAATTGAAATACATAAATTTAATTAAAAAATTAATTAATTAAAAAATAAAAAATTTTAAATTTTTATACACACATAATCTGGATGTTTGAATTCTGTTAATATATGACATTATTTGTATAATTATACCAAAGACCACCATTCATGAATAATAAAAAATTTTGAAAATTGAATGCTTTGTGAGAATTCAGAATTTCAGATAAATTCCCAGAGAAAGACTCTGCTAAAAGGACCTATGTGGTCTGTGTGGATTCAAACCCCCTCCCCCCCCCCACACACACACTTGAACAATGCAGCTTCCCAGTGAAATACAGGTTTGTACAATTGGACGGTGCCAACGAGGAGACGAAAATCTAAAACCAGACTATAGAACTGTCGGGTTTTCACGCCCTTGGTTTGAAGAAATCAGCATGTTGACAGTATATGATCAGCTCATCCAGAAGGGGCAGGTCATAGACTTTACGTCTCCACAGGCGAGAGCAAATAGCAAGCCAACAGAGGGACCTCCCTTCCCTTCTAAGCCTATCAACGGAAAATCCGGGGGAACGTAACAAGAAGAGAAATACCCCATCTCCGTGAGGAAGAAAAAGAAAGATTGGAGAGGGCTTGACTTTCAGATTTTGATGCGAGAGAGGAGGCAATATTTTTTTGGAGGGAGTTTGTGAATCTCACCTCTTAGAGCATTAGCTCGGTTCTGAGAAGTCGTGATAGCAAAATCACGAAAGGTTTTGAGAAGTACCGTTGTACTACTAGGGAAAATATTTCTCTGAGTAGAGCCTCACTCTCCTAAAGAAAACTAATTTAATTTCACTAAAGCGATCGTAGATTGGATATTTATCATCGCACCGAAGTCGTGCTATTCTGAAGTCCAGAGACTTATATTGAACAGTTGTTTCCTTCTGTTGCGTCACTCTCAAAGTGGAACTGATTTTCGTCTATATTTTTGTGCAGCGGATTAATTCAAGTCTCATACCATCCTAGAATCAGAGTTTCCGAAGACTGGCAGAACTTTCTCATCTTTATTAATCGAGATTTAGTTAATTACTTATATTGTAATAGACAAGAAAAGATGAAGAATTCATCTCTTGTAAATATTTCCTATTTTTATTAAATTCGTGGGATTTCATATTAGTATTGCTGTCTGACTTTGCTACCATTTGTTCGACGCTGTTGAACATGTCACAGCTTATAAAATCTCATTTTAAAAAACTCAGAGCATTTTCTAATACTTCACGTCATTATCAGAAACTTTTTTTGTTATCGCAGCAGCAGCAGCAACATGTATTCTGCATCTTGTTGACATCAGAAACACAACTGACAAAGCGAAAAGCATGTCGCAGAATGGGGGAAATACTCATTTTGCAAGTCTCAACTTATGCACAAGGCATGTAGAAGGATTGCGGCAGATGCCAACTTGTCACATAAATTGTTCCTCACTTTATTAAGGGGAATTTTTTTTTTATTTGGCCAGAAAGTTGGGAGCCAGATAATTAAGACAGAGTCCCCACTCTTATTGAAGAAAAAAATTCAAGGACATTTTAAGAAAATTCAAGGACCATAAAATTATATATTTTAGACATAAAAATGCAAAAGGCAAATTTAAATCAAATCAATCATTTACATTTTTATTTTTGAAATAAAAATTTTATAAGGATCTACAATTCTAATGATAAAACTCTGTACCAAATTTTATCAGTTGAACTATTTAAGCTTTTGAGTTATTGTGTTCACATGAACACAGACTTCCCTGGCTCTATGAAATTAAAATAACATACATTTTGAAAACAGATTTCATTGCAGAGAAAATCGGTTATTGGTATTAAAAACAAAATTCTGTTCAAATACATTAGTTATTTTCAAAATACATTATGATAATAGCAAAACTGTTTTATTTGATGGAGAAATACCCTCTGTAGTTTTTACTCTATTATCAAATTAAGCTGCCTTTGAATATACTAACTGATGATTAAAAGCATTCCTACATAAGCACTCTTTTTCTGGTGGTGGAATTCTCAAAGCAAAACCAAGTAATAAACTGGCTTTCTCTTCTGTCCAAAAATATATTGAATGGTCAATTTGCTTATTTTTCAAGGACTGTTCAAGGATCCAACAAAAAATCAAGTACCTTTCCAGAGCCCTGAGTAAGGGAAATAAAATTCAAGGATTTTCAAGGGCTGTGGGAACTCGTTAAGAGTCTACTGTACTTTCTTCTTACATCAGAGAATCGAACTTTGCTGCATGTTCCTTGGAGAAAATAGCTATTCAAATAAGGTCTAATATATCACGGATGCAAAGAGGCAAGACTGAAATTAAGGCTCATCATTGCGTTATGAGATTTACCTGCTGCAAACGAAGTGGTACTCACCGAAGCAATTTTGATGGATCCTAGACTTGGAGGATCCTGGGATAATGAATTATAGAGATCCATTCCTTCACCAGATCCCATCTGGTTCTCCAGCATGTGCTTCTGTTGCTCCTGGTTTTTGTAAAACAGAGCCGCTTCATAGTTCATATAAGCCCACGCATGTGCCACCTTAAACAAACACAAGAAATGCCGATTATACTAATTATAACTACAGTGGAACCTGACTAATTCGAAGGCGAGTCGGCCACAATATATATTTGATTTATCTAATGAATTAAATCAAGAAAAACTTGGTCTGAAAACAAGTACAAGAGAAAGTGATAATTTTTAAACTAAAAATAACAGCAAAAATTCTTTTTTAATAAGAAAGATTTTAATAAACAATACACAATTAATACATAAATAGTAAACAAGTTTAACCAATAATGTGATAAAAATTATCGTTAAAATAATTTAAAGATTTCAAAAATAATAAAGTCAATAAATAAAAAAAATAACAAAGTAATAATAATTATCAAATTAAAATACCTTAAAGAAATCAAAAAAATATAATTTAACTTCATAACTAATTTTAACAAGCAAACAGTATTATACAGCAGTTTAAATGCAACAACAAACAACAAAATCGCCTAAATAAACAATACAATTCTCATCAAATGTATTCAAGGGATTTTTTTTATGGTACAAATTATTGCACTGCTTTTTTTATTTAATACAAAAAGTAAAGTGTAATTTATTTTTTATTTAATACAAGCAGTAAAGTTAAGTCCAGGAGAAAATTAAGGGTCTTAAAGACCTATAACAATTAAAAACCTATTAACTCTTTACTTACAATGATTGAGGAGACAAGTTACAAACACATTTAACCAATGGAATCAATTTAGAAATAAAAACAATTTTTTAACATTTTTAATGTTGACTTCAAATTAATCAAAATAAATCTCAACAAAAAATAATTTAACAGTACATTGATAGGAAATTTACGGGATCAGAGAAAAATTTAAATAAAAAAAAAGGTCAAATCAGCCAAGTTCCACTATATATCTCCAGTAATTCCAAATTTATCCAACTTTTAAGTTAACATTTCAAGAATAATAACTTGAAGTGACAATTATTTAAGATGTTTCTTCACAGAAAAGCATAAAACGAGTCTTAATTTTTGATTTAAAAAAAATCAATGGGAAATAGCCATAGGTATTTAAATTGCAAGTAAACATTTGAATATCTAATATAAAATAAATTTTCTTTATGTACTTTATAATAAAAGAGTTAAATTTAAAAAAAATAATAATAAAAACAAACGAATTTGATTACTCATGAACAGTTTCAATACCATAATAATTAAAAATTCGAAATATATTTAATTTTTAGATTTAAGAAAAATTAAGCATTTTCTTCAGTCAGTAAATACCCAGTGTTACATTAAATGTTGATTATAGTGACTTTAAAGACAGACACAATCAATGAAAAATATTTTTCAACCAGCATTTTAAATATAATTTTTACAGTCAAATCTCTTAAAAATTGTCAAGTTTTAAATGAATTAAATTATTTGACAACACTAATTTTATTACAAAATTTAAGTAGACCAACACATAAAAAAAGTAATAATTAAGTTCTTCATGATTTGAGGTTGGCGTTTGTTTGGCTTTTTGACACAGGAGCTATAAATCTGACCATGTTGAGTGAAACTAAATAAAATTCTGTCAAAATAAAAGTGAGAAACTAATATACAGAAATGAAAAAATTCAATACAAAAATGAGTACTGTTAATATGTGGATAACAACCAATTGATTTTAACAAAGCAAAGAGGTGAACATGTGGAGTTTTACCAAGTAAAATAGATAAAGCAATGGAATTAGTTTTTAAAAAGTATTAACGTTGGGAGTTAAAATTCGATTGCACTTACATAAAAGCACAATGGTGTCTGTTCTCCAATCGCATGATTTTGGGGAGAAACTCAATGAAATTCAACAAGCAGGGGCATTTATGACTCACCTTGTACCAATTTTTGTCTTTATCCATGGCCTGTGAATAGAACTGCAAGATTTGAGGAATGGACACTTCATTGATACCATGAAGATCTTCCTCCCACTCTCCTAACTTCAAGTAACACCTTTGCGGGTGGAAAAAAAAGAACATTTAAAAATGGGTACAGAAATATGCACATGCCTTAAAAGGAGAATATGGCTGTTAGAGCTTAAGTAGGACAGTTAAATTCTAAATTCACAGTAATAATTCATAATACAGGTGATGGATGTTATACGAGATTAATTACATATATATATATTTGCTGTTCATTTATTGTTGTTTCTCTATCCTTCTGGATCTTTAACACAGGATTCAAGAAAAAAATTCTAACATCATTATAAGTATTGGCAGTTTTAGGTAGATTCCTTATATGAAGTCCACCTATTGCAATGGTTCTCGTGACAAGATTTCCGGAAAATTTCTGCAGATCTTCACCGATCACGATCCCTAGAACCCAGAACCACCCTTCGTTCAAAAGTTTATATATATATATATATATATAATGTTTTTGCCCATGTTATCTTGTGAACAAGATAACTGGAGTAATTTGGATTTTACTTTAACCAGCCTGGGATATGTTGTAAGGACAATGAAAATCTCAGTCGAGTTCGTAGATGGGCTATCCAGCTCAAAAAGGGGTGGAAATTTTCATTTCCCCATAATTATCGCCTTATCATAATGAACAATTTCTGCAATTTAGACTTTTTTGATAGCTACATTTGCTAAGAAGTTATGAACCGAAAAGTGATTTCCCCTCCTTCCCCTAACTTGAAGTACCTTTTAACCCATGCATGCTACCCCTTGTTGGAAAGCTCTCTTCATTTGCAGTCTCTTTCACCCTCTTTCATTCTTGCAGCTCTAATTCTTATGAAAATAGAGGGTGAAATGTTCTTTTCCTTATATCTCTGGACTAAAGGTTTTGAAACCATTTTTATAATTGCATTCAAAGGAAGTCCACCTACACTAATTTGTATCCAATAACGGGGCCTAAAGATTAACCCTCTGACTGCTTATCCTACAATTTCCGAGGGTTGGAGATTCACCTGTCTTCTGCTGCATCCTGCGATTTATAGCGATTCTTGCTTAATAAGATTGGGAAACCAAAATACAGTTTTCATGGCCAAAGTAATGGCAATTAGTAGGGTAATCGACTACTGTATAGATAAGAATATTCGAAACTCTAAAGTTATTACCGAGGAGAAAATGAGGATTATAATTGAAATTAAGAAGAAATTAAAGTTAACCAAAATCCAATTGCAGTGGGTCAGGGCTCACAATGGAACTATAGCAAATGAGAGAGCAGATGCACTTGCTAAGCTTGCCGCAAGCAAAGATTAAATAGACACTGAATTTGGCCTGTCAAAAGCTCAAGTTAGGTATAGGGGCAAGGTACTACTTGCTACGAAATGGCAAGAGAGATGGAATAATTCAGAAAAGGGATCATGGACTAAGAAATTTTTCAAAGAGGTTAAATGCAGTAGGCTATACGGTGACTTCTACTATAACCAAGTGTTGACAAGTCACGGAGTTTTGGTGCGCATCAAAAGAGACTATTCGGCAAAGAAGGAGGCTGGCCATGTGGTGAACAACTTGAGACCACTGAACACATTTTATTAAAATGTAAAATTTGGGGAAAAGAAAGAGACGATTGGGCAAAAAGCTGGCTTCAAAAAGAAATTTCTGACTTGGTATTTTATTCGCCTTTCAAAAAAGGCTCTATTGACATCCTTAAAAAGCTCATGTCTTCACATTTGATTTCCTGAGTTGGAACGGAACTTTTCATGCGTTCATTTTGTTTTATTTTCTATATTATAATTGTTTTATTTGTTATGGAGTGGCGGAGAAAACTCAGACCTACACGAACACTTCAGTGCTACTGGAGAAGGAGTTGACTGCATTTGAGCTGAGTGGACTACGTTTACAAAATTCCGTACAGCTTCGGCTAGATCGGAGGAGCTTTTGTATTGGATACATTAGCTTCATATACATCATCCTGCGATTTATGCAAGCTAATGGGTTTACTTAGTACTTTTAAAACATTGAATCATATTATACTAATAAAGCCCTGCATGCAATAAAACAATTCATTTGGTTCAACGGTATTTGAACACGTTTTCAAATGTTGCATCTAAATAGTAATTAAAAAATATGCAGACAGAGGATTAATATTCCATTATGTGTTTAAAGTAAGGATTTATCTCGCGAGAAGCACACAAAGCTACATTTATAAACTCCATTTAGACAGGAAAAAGTTAAATGATTCATTTGGCTACCGCATTTCTAAAAATAGGGCTTTTTTTCAACTCTAGGAATATGAGGATATGGCCTGATTTAGAAAAACAAAAAAATCTCCGTCAACAAGGCGGAAGGAAAATGTAGATTCCTTCAATCCGGAGATATTAGGAAAAGAACATTTCGACCTCTGTTTTCATAAGGATTAGAGCAGCAAGGATGAAAGAGGGTGGAAAAGACTGCAAATGATGAGAGCTTTCCAACAAGGGGTAACATGCATAGTACCTTTCAATATTTTAAGTTGGAGGAGGGGAGGAAAAATCACTTTTCAGATCATAACTTCTAAGCAATTGCAGCTATCAAAAAACTTTAAATACAAATTTGTTCGTTATGATCTGGCGATAATTCGACTAATTTGAATTTTTTTTTCTATCTTCAACTGTAAAGGAATTATGGTGAAATGAATATTTCCACCCCCTTTGAGCTCGATAGCCCATCTACGAACTCAGACAATGCAGTTTGCCCACCATTAATCTGTACGCACAAGAGAGACCCACGCAACAGACAAAAATTCACCCAAATGATGCAATGCAGCCCGATTCTATTATTCATTAAATGGAAAAAAAATACAAAAATTTACATCTCTAATCGATCAAAATTATCAAAACTCAGAAAAAAATTCTTACTTAAAATTTCAAACTTAGAATCGTATTTTCTTACCAAGAAAATACAATTACCTTTTGATAAATTTTAGACAACAAACTTTATAATTTACTGTCTCCCGTAGCCTGATTTATAGCAATAACATGAAGTTGTGATATCATTTATGAGATCAAACCTATGCATATATTAATTTTCTGAATCATTAAGTATAAAATTATTCTTTAAATACAGCCCACACATATTAACCACAAATATTATGTACAGTATAAAATAACTTATTATATTCACCAGACAAATGTGTTGTTACATCCAGTTAGTTCAGCAACTGTAAATTAACATTTGTAATACTAATTTTCTCTCCAGTTTCATTCACATTTTAAAATTGAAAAAAAAAAAAATGTAAATATTTACTAAATACAAAAAGAAATTTCTACCTCATTACTGAAATCAAAGCATGATATATCCATACCTTGAAAGAAGTTTAGTAATTTCAGAAGAAGGTCCTCCATTATTCATATTTCTGTACTCTTGGGACACAAGGGAGACGTTCACAAAATTTAGGAGTTGATTCAAAGCATTTTGCTGTGCACAGAGAAGTAAAGAAAATGTACATATAAAGAAATAACTTTTAAAATAGCGTAAACAAACACAATTTCAAATTTGTTATGAAGTTTGTTCTAAAAAATTGTAAAAACACCAGAAAAGAATTTTTAGCATAACTTTCATCAACCTGTAAAATAAATAATCACTTTACAAAATTTATCTGATGAAGACATAACAATTTTTATCAACTTATATTTGTTCAATGAGATGTGCTGAATAAAATTTCAATTTTTTTTTTTTTGTAAAACTTTTAATTTCAATATGTCAATCTTTGATTAATTCAAAAAAATCTGAATATTAAAATTATCAGAAGCCAAGAAAAGTTACAAAAAATAAATACATAAAAATAAAATAACAAAAAAAAAATCTCATGTTCCATTTAAGTGAACCAGGTTCAAGTATGATTTTTTCAAATCAATCAATAAACGTGAAAATGAATAATTATTTTGCTCAAACCGGTTACACAATTCATAAAAATATTAAGAAATGAAAGGACAATCTGCAATAATAAATTTTTATTTATTTATTTACATATTTTGTATTAGCCTACTTTCCAGTTGATTTTTTCAGTGGTCTAAGTTTCAACTGTAGAATCAAACTACACTTTAGCATGATAATTGCTTCTTTTTTTTTATAACTGAGTTATAAAATAGAAAATTTATCTGTTTAAATAAAATTAGAACATCAGAAATGGTAAATTGAGAATAATAGAGCACTGTATTTTCAGTTTTTGAATAATTCAATAACTAAAGAGCCGATTTGTTCTAAAAAAAAATTTCAAAATTATTCTTTAAGGCATAAAAGTAACTGACATTAACAATATGATTACAACCATATTTTGAATTAATTCAATGCATTTTTATTTTATTATCTTTCAAAAATTTATGGATTTTTGATATTGTCTTCACTTAGGCAGTTTTAAATATTGTTAAAATTTCATGGCTCATGATGGCTGATAGAAATAGTCAATAGTTTCTTGAAAGAATAAAAAATTATTTACACTCCTCAACAAGAAATTTTACTCTTCTAATCCACAAATAAACTCCAAAATAAGACAATTTTTCACATCATGCCACATACTAATGATCAGGTTGAGGTAAACCTCCCCAAATCTCGTAAGATTTGATTATCCACTGCTCAAACCGAAATTAAAATCATAATAACTACAATAAAAATCCACCTGACCTTTCCGCCCCCTCTAATATACAGGGTGTCCGAAATGTGTCTTTACAACTTTAGACTTTAATAACTTCAAAATTATACTAGATAATAACAAACGGTTTTCAACATGTCACAAGACAACTCAAAGTTTTTTTGTTTTCCAATAGACATAGATTTGAAGAAAAATGTGGACACCACAGGAGAAAGTTGAGTGTGTATCCTGGTTCACAGAGACAAAGTCCGATATCCAAATGCAACGGAACTTTGGGACGCAGTATGGAAGGGAACCACCGTCCTGACCAACTATACGGCTTGGTATAGTTGGCCATAAATAGAGGACGACTCACTTCAGACACTAACATTGCACTTGGGTATCGGACTTTGTCTCTATGAACCAGGCTACACACTGAACTTCCTCCTGTGGCATCCACATTTTTCGTCAAATCTGCGTCTACTGGAAAACAAAAACAACTTTATTAGTTAACTTGTCACATGTTGAAAACCATTTGTTATTATTTAGTAAGTTTTTAAGTTATTACAATTTAAATCTGTAAAGATACATTTCGGACACCCTGTTCTTTCCAGGCACTAGGTACAAAAAATCTCGAAAACCAATACTGACAAGTCATCTCCAAATTTGGCGATAGAAAATAGCTGCCAAAAACACTGCCAATCTGGGGTTTCCCACAAGACTATCTACTAAAGTATGGCTTTTAATTCAAAGTCATACGCCCTTTTTTTAATCAGAATTTTCCCAACCTGATGTTTTACATTTTAAAGCATACCTTGATATAAATATTCACACAAATTATTTACAAAATTCATAAGAATATTTAATCCCACAACACACCTTATGATTGCTTTTCCACGTGTGTTTAATATATGCAAAGGTCACTTGAGGATGTGTGCAGGGGAGAGCAACATCAGGATTTGTAGACGGGTCGACTCCCAGAAGCATCACTAATGTTCGATTAGACATTGCCTGAAAGATTGGAATAAAGTCACTAATTTGAAACATTGATACTTGTAAATAATGGTAAAATCATAATTAAGTGGCATATTTCTGAAGAAAACAGAACAACAAACTAAATACGCATTTTTAAAACAAAATACCATAATAAATGTAACAAAGATGTAAACAATTAAATTTTGCATTGCAAATGTTTTCAGCACTTGCTTGTTTTATTATTGTTAATCGACAATTTATTTTAAATGCAGGAAAAAGATAACATATGTAATGTTTGGGGAATCCAGGTTATTGAATTTGACAGTAATAGCAAAGAGTCACCAACAGATTCGATCAATGCCAACAAAGGATGCATTCAGAGAACCAAAAGCAGAGCATTTGAAATGCAGAGAATTCTAAAGGAAAGGAACAAAGGATTTTGAATCATGACAATGCAGCATACATTTGGCTCTGTGTAGTGGATGTGTGTGATTCTATTTTAGAGGAATTAAATAGAACAAGACCTTCTTTTATATTGATGGTAAAGTCGATATTTTGAATATAATTATTTATATATACTGTTACAAAGCTGTAAAGTTGTTTCCCTGACACGCTAATCTTGGCAACAAATTCGGTGACAAAAGGAATCTTCTAGAAAATTCCTGAACTGTGGACCTATCTCTACTGGGAGCCAGTAATTTCATGAATCTTCCACAGATTACATCACTTCCTATATAATGATGTCACTTCCTGTTGAAAAAGTATAAAAGCAAGATCTCAAACCAAGAGTAGTCAGTTGGAATTTGATCAGCAAGCAAGCTGGTGAGCTAATAAGAAACCTTTGAAAGTGCTGCAACTGAGAGTTATTGGTGAACTCTGCTGTTAATTTATACAAATATTGTTTAATTTTGTTACCTGTGCTACATTAGTGTTTTTGCTGGAATTTCCGCAGAATAAAGCTTCATTTATTTTTTTTATTATCCTGCTCATTAATCTGCATTCACGTACACCCACTATACGATTTTTGTTTTAATACATAAATAATGCACAGTTAAGCCCAGAATGTAATAAATTTTTTGATAATTTTGATCTCTGACCTGTAAAGGGTGAACTACCAAAATTATCAAACATACACAACTTCGCTTGGTCAATTGAGTATTAAAACATGAACATAATGATATATTTCCACTCGTGGAAAAGTAAAAATAATTCAAACTAATTCCCACTAAAAAGGAATAACTGAACCAAATTAATAATTGCTCCTGATATAAATTTTTAATCATTTTTTAATATATTTGATTATAGAATGAATTGATTTAAACAATCCCGATTAAATTGTTAATCATCTCTATTTTGAAACTTTTTCTTCTTCTTTCAGAATTTTCTTAATGTGTTCTGGCAACAGTTCTTCGCCTGCATTCTTCTTCATGTGTTTAATTTCCATATATTTGTGTATAAATTTAATTTTAAGAATTTATTTAAATTAGAGGGAAATCATATGGAAATGAAATTGATGTCACAGAAAAGCTAATTCTTTTTAACTTTAAGATGGTGTAAAAGTAGTTTTTGTGAGATATTTTCAGGAGGTATCGCAGAATTAGCAATATAGCCAAAATCTTGCTAAATTTTTAATTAACTGAAATTTTAAATAACTTTTGGGCTTTGAAAAGCTGACATTGATCTTTCTCTTCCTTTGCGAGGCAGATGTGCCGAATTTCATCAAGATTGGACAAAAACTGTAGATTTCATGTAAGAAACACAAACACTCTTGCCTTATATTTATAGATAACCATGGTATTCTCAGAAACGCATAATGATAATCCATTCAACAATGATAAAAAAATTTACGATGAATAGCAAAATTACCAACCAGTCTTCCAGCTCTTCTGCAAAGACTAGCATATTTCAACCAGTACAAAGACCTCTAGCATATTTCAACCAGGATCTCATAGGTCTTCCTGAGGGCTAACTACAAAGAATGCACTGCATAATTTTTCTGCCAGTCTTCAACTATTCTCTGACATCCCTGGAAAACAAATAAGATTTTCTTTTAAACATCAGTTATCTTTCACTTTCAAGACAAATAACTCTTTTAGTAAAACTCAGCAGGCTTTATTTTTCTCTTAAATTTTCATCATGACAATAGGTCAGTTCTTAATACCTATCATTCAATATATAATACAGTCAAACTTGGATAATTTGAAGTTGAAGGGAGCAGAAAAAAATTCAAAATATCCAAAAATTCGAATTACATACGTTCTCTCAGACAGAAGAGATAAATGAAAAAGATTAACTCCACATTTAAAGATTTAACACATCAACTTTATCTAAGAATACTGCAACATTTTTTTTCATTAAATCAGATATTTTTTTACTAGCTTAATTATTCATCACTTTTAAAGAACACAGATATTTTTAATTGCTTCTGTAAATGCAATCTGAAAATGCAGACAGGCTTTGGATGACCAATCAATAGTGAATGCTTACCTAAGGGGGAGGGTAAAGAGGGTTGACAGAAAACTGAAATCAACGGATAAATACCCAAACCTCGCTTTTTCTTTTCCTTAGAAAGACCATTAAAATAAATAATGCATCTTAGCTGAGAAAAGTCTCAGGAACAATTTTACCGAATATTTTAAAGGATGTAATGAAAATTAATTATCCAAAAAAAATTGAATTATCCATGATTTTTAACATTATTTTAATACAGAATTCTAGGACCAAGGAAAAATTGAAAATCCAGAATTGACTGTCAACTATGAAAAATTCATTCATGATTATCATTTTATACATCAAGAAACTGATATTTTTAAAAATAATATTACATAAAAAATATTTTATTTAAAAAAAGTCATAGTATTCATTAATAGCTACGACAATTCAACGAAGCTGAGCGCTTGCTGCATAGACTAAAACATATGTACGTATGTTAGCAGGGATACTAGTGCTTTAGAAGATGTTACCTCGCATTAATGTAATAATGCGTGTTATACGTGAATGTAATATATATACAGAGAGAGAGAGAGATAAATCGGAAATGAAAAACACAATTAAAGCACGTAACGCTTTCTTCAAGGATGAAGTATTGTGAATTGCCAAAATATAAATGCTAATAAAATGCATTGAGTATGTGATATATTTTTTCCATCTGATACTATTCACATTTGTATCTTTACTGATATACTTTTAATCCGTTTTTTCATATCTTTCGATGATACGAAAGTTTGTTATTTTATTTTATTGTTTCTTTATTATGTTTGCTTTTATATATATATATATAAATTACTTCGTATCAATAATTACATATTCCATTCAATTTTACACATAATGATTGATATATATATATATATATATATATATATAAATTCCTCAACTAATTAGAATTATCACAAATAATTAAAATAAATTGAGAACGCATGAATAAAACACAGAATACAAACAATAAATATATAGAGAACATTAACATAACATAGTAAAAATAAGTAACAAATTAACGCTTCAAAGCAATAAAAACATAAGTTGTTTTTTTTTACATTTGTAGATTTGTGTAACTGATGTTGTTAATTAAGATAAGTATTGATCAATTTATATCTTCCACATAACAGAAAAAAGAACTTACATTTACTCTGTAGTCTGTCCCACCACTTTTGTTTAATAGTCCTCGCGCTCTGGAATTAGTTTGTACTTGATGATTTCCTCAAGTTCAGAAAACATCTGAACATGCACATTGCCTTTTTTAAAAAAAGAATCATTGCACTTTTTTAAAATTAAATAAAATTAAAAATCAAGAAATTTTTTAACTGATATGTAACCTTAAATGTTACATAAAATAAAACATTTTCTTCCTATCATAAATATATAAATAAAATTCTCACATTTTAAATTTATATGCTATCAAACAAGTTTAGATGTCTTGTTTCATAAAAAAACAGAACAATTTTTGCAATTTTTCTTTGTTGATTTCATTACTAAGCGAAAAGTAAAAGGATAATGCATACCTACTTCACTAACATTTCTTTTTTTTTTTTGTGTCTTTTCACCAGTGATTAATTGAAATTTTAATTATGAATACATTAAATAACATTGTAATTAGATATTTTCTTTTGAGAATATATTAAACACAATCGTTGCTGTTCGATGTCACACATGCATTGAATAAATGGCTTTTCTAAATCTTATATTAAACTTAAGTCATTTATAGATGTTATGATTCAATAGTAAAATTGATAAAATCCATACATTCAAGGAAATTTTATTGAAGCAAAAATTCTAAACAGAATGTATCATCTAATTAGATAGTGACACACAAGAGAAAAAAAAGTAGAGACTGACAACAGCAGAAAGAAGCAGATTAAAGGAAAATAAGAACTTTCACACAATTCCCTAGACTCTGAAAACCTTTAATCCATAGTTTAAAAAATTACTTATTAAAATGATTAGATAACTGTATTATCTATTAATGCATAATAAGCAATGGAAAGCACTACTTTAGAGCACAGAATAAATTAAGTTATACTGATCATCATTATATATCATCAAGAGATAGAGATAAAACAGATAATTTTTCCTACAATCTAACTGTCACTGAATGCTAAACAAACTTTTTTCAAAAAAAATCAAATGTTAATGAATTAAAACTATTCCTTTCAAGCAAAAACTGTATTTTATCACAGTAAAGATAAATATAAATAGAATAATATGCATTCATGACATTATAGTTCATTCTTGAATAAATTTAACAGTTTTTAAAAAATACACTTTTTTCTGTATATTAAAATGTAGAATTTTTTTTATTTTAATTATTTCTACTTTTAGTCTCTTAATGAATAAATCATTACAAATATTACAGAATCTTAAAATAAACTTTTTTTAAAAAAAATTTGCCAACAGTTGATGGAATCAAAATTTAATCAACTGATTAAGATATAACTAATTCAAATATTAGAATAGTGCATTGTCATCAAGAACAGCAAGGGCCAAAATGTGGAAACCAAGCACATCCTGAAGTGAGTGAAAACTGATTATAAAATTCCATCCCTGCAAAGATCGCGCAAGACAAGTTAAATAAAAGTTTATAAATTTTATTAATTAGATTATTATTATTATTATTTTGTAAATGAAATTATTTTTAAAATTTTATGAATTATTTACTCACCCATAAGCTCTTGCTGTAGCCTCTCCAGCAAGTGCAGGGAGTTCTGTATCAAGAAGATCACATAGCTTTGTCTATAAACTAAATTAGAAGAGGAAAAAGTAAACAATATTTTATTATTCTCAGCAGCAAATACATGTTTACAAAGGCATCATCCAAAATAATCTACAGCTATTAATGTTTTAGTTCATTTCAAAGTTTTCCAAAGGGCCTGAAAAATTTGTTTATGGTAATTTAGAAAGCTTTTAATAAAGGGCGAAGGATTCAATATTTAAATTTAAGTGAAAGAAACTTTAGTTATGACATTTCTTAAATGTTTTAAGGGGAAAACAGCATTTCCATTTAATTGCTTTTAATTTTCTAAATGAATATTGAAATAGTGTACAAATCAAACTCATGCAAGTATAAATTTTGAAAGTTTATAGGAAGCTACATATTTCCAAAGGAATCTAAATGGATAAAGTGGAGAGACTCTCAATTATTTATTTTAATGAGATTTCTCTCTTTGAAAATATTAATCAAAACTTTGGCTGTATTTTTATTTCAAAGAAATTTATAATTTACGTAGTGGCCTTTAAATCTAATCGGTCATCATGACTTTAATGTAACAACTTTTTTAGTTGATTAAAATCAGAATCAACAATATTTACTGCCACAGCATTTATTACTTTTAAGTGCAACAAAAATATAAAAGCACAAAGTTACTATTACAACTTTTAAAAATAGAAAAATATTTACATGCTCATTTGAAAATAGTGCGGAATCAGCCAGCATTAAAGAGGATAAAAAAAGAAACAAAATGCTTGCGTCTCTTTTATACAATCTTTCAATGATACGAGAAAGATTTGATAATCATTTGCATACAAATGTGGTAGTTATAACTGAAAACATAAATATCGGAATCTTTACTAATTAGATGATCGATCTAAAAATAATTTAATCTTGCACAAAACTAATACAGCACGAGATTAGAACTTTAATTTATTATTTATAATACTGATATGTTTATAGATTAAGAGAAATGTGCTGAATGATTAATAAAACAATTTCTCGAATGAACAGCTTAACCTACGCTTTGTTTATGTAGTATGCTTATCGCGCATATTTGAAAACTTTAGGTCTGTGGAAACTGAGAAAAGGTAAATATATTATGATTAATTTATCTTTTCCAACAATTTTATTTGCCTATTTCATATAATTAATGTAATTAATTAAAATCACACATTTAAAACTATGAGAAACTTGATGATTGCTTAAGACAAACTGAATAATGGTATATATGTAATAACTTAACATTTTCCTAACTTTAAAACACTTAACTTTAATTAATAAAATTATTACTACTTAAGCTCTGTATAAAAAATAACTCCTACTGTAACTTGGAAGAAGTCTGATTCAACAGGCTTCCAGTGTAAGAGAATTTCCGGTTTCTCCTGATAAAACCTGCCATGTCGTGAATGGCCCTATTCCTGCCACACAATCTCCTCTTTCTGTCAAAATGCTGCCTTTGCACACAAGCTTAATTCATTCATAGCTGGAGTGGAATTTACTTTAAAGATATTATAACTATTAAGTTCATATAATCTACATTATCATCTTTAAAATGTATAAATAAAAACTGAAATAAAGTATTGATTGGACAATGACTGCCTCTCTTATTCAAGGTGTTTGTTCTACACTCTTACCTCTAAAACATCATTGAGAAGTCGTAAGGATAGTTATCTGTGAGCTGGGAAAAATAATGGACATCAAGCAATCGCACACCTAACTATAAAAAACTTCTTCAAGAGAACAACGCTAAAGAAAATGTTTGGTTTCTAATTCTTCATTTGCAACATCCGCAATTGGTTCTATTTTAAGGATACTACATTTCATCAATAGAACAAGTTCTTTCAAGCATGTGTTATCATCAGTGTTCGCCTTGGTTTAATGTTATCTTTCTTATACAGAGAAAATAATGTGTTATTTATTCTCAAAAGTGTATTCATCGGATTTTATTTTCCATCAAAAAAGGAATTATATGGTGGAAAAGGGCGTTAACATTGTGAGGGTTTTACACTAATAAACCGAGGAAATTCCCTTACGCCAGCCAGTTGAGGTCCTGACTTCTGCCAGTTACATTGCAGTTATTTTTATACTGTTTCTAAGTAGAAATAATTTTATTAATTAAAAGTTAAGAAGGTTTTTAAAGTTAGAAAATGTTAAGTTATTTGCTATATTTCACCATTACTATCTGAAGCCTTTCTTCCAGGTTATTTTTAAAAACATTTTTCATTAGTAATCATCAAGTTTACGTGCATGAGTATTGTCTGCTGCCAAATGTCTGCTAAAGTTTTATGCATGAAATATGCAACAACTGCTATGAACTTGGTTCATACAATGAAATGAAAAACTAGTGCTTTCTCAAAAAAGAATTATCCAGATGAAATTTCATTCTTCGTTACAAAACCAACTCCAAAAAAACAGAGGGAATTTCCAATGCAGTTAATAAGCACAACAACATACTGAAAAGCAAGTTAAGATAAACCTCTTCAAAGCCTCTGTCTTGCTCATTTGCTATCTAAAACCCTTTATTTAACATTTTAATTTTGTTTTTAATCATTGGATAATTTTTATGTAGAATAAATAACCCTAGATTGAGGAAAAACACTTTAATTAATTTAAAATTATTTAATTTAACATTGAAAATTTTACTTAACAGCTGCCATTTACTGATTGTTATTGGAAGTCCATTTTCCATGTTCTTGAGAATACTGTCAGGAAAATCAGCCACATTGTGAAGAAGATATGAACGCGGATTAAAGCAGTACTTTAAAGTACCATTGGTAGATAAAGTCCTACCACATTAATAGTCACCAAAAACATGGCCAATGTGGTGGTATAATGCCAATTGAGCAACTTTCCCAGTAGACATCCATATAAAAGCCTGATGTCTGACTCAAACTTGACCCTACTTAATCGGGATTTTTCCAATCTGATCCTTACATTTTCAAGTATATCATGAAATATTTACAAAATTTATACAAAAATTCAACAAATGCAACTTACCAGCTGTGCTGGCAGAAAATCAGAAATGGTGGATAGAAAGTATAGCCTGATAAAAAAGTACTGTCTGTGGTGGCACGTGGAATGACTCATGGTTCCTCCATACTTTCCCAATGACCTAGAAAAAGCCTCTTTGTATTAACTTTTTATTTATGGAGAAACATTAGGTGCATTGAAAGTATTTTCGTTTTGAAAACAAGTTAATCTCTTGTTGTGGGGCAATTTGTGGGAAGCCTTTTGTATTTCTATATATTTATATTTGATTTTTTTTTTTCTTTGTTACCTGTGCTAGTTAACCCTTCGTTGGTAAGATTTATACCGATATGCTCAGTTCTTCCATTCCCTAGAATGGTGCAGTTTTTTTTCAGAAGAAAAGAAAATGTTGCATTGCTTAGTTCTAGCAGTACTGTTGCTGTTGCTTTTCCAGAATTAGAATGCTTTTAAAAACAATTCCACCCATTTAAATATTTTTTTCACTAGTTTTAAATATTTTTTTTCTCTTTTAAAAGATCCAATTTACCCCAATTCACCCATTCCCACTCACATCAATTCCAAACTGATCAGAAGCAATTTAGCAGAATGTGAATGCAGCATAGTAGGAGTAGTAGCACATCTAGCTGCAATATACACAATACATGTACAGCCTTTGAATGCCCACACTTTCCTGCAAGTTTACTCGCGGCTAGTATTTGATTCTTACTCTGCATTCCAGTGGCATAGTGAGGGATAAGTGGCACCTGCACATAATATGATGACTTTTCTACCTCTCTATCGGTCACGTCCTGGCCTGTATAAAATGGGCTTTCAGGCATGGTACTTTTTCGCTTCCTCGCCATATTCGGCTCAAAAAAGTGATATATAAATGTATTCACGCTTATCACCATATGCCGCCCTGTACAATAGATTTTGTCTCCAGTCATCACGGCTTAACAAGTATAAATGGCACAAATTATACATCCTATCATCACATTTTTTGCTTAAAAATGGCTTAAAAAACAGTAATATTTTCTCCATGGCAATTTCTAAAAACTGGTGCCTGGGAGAGTATACCCTTCTGTTCTCATCAAAGTATGCCAACACGCATTCCCAATTCCTCGCATCAAGCAACTGATGGCATACTTGGAAGGATAAAATTTCAGCAAATACTTCAAATGGCTTGTGGCTTAAAAATAATGTCTCATGATGAAGCCAAAATTCATAAGACTCTACCTGCTCAAATAAATGAAAGAAGTCTAGATGAGTATAGATTATAAAAGGGTGTGTAATCTTTATGTAACATTCTGAATTCAGCAATAATGGTGAACAAGTGCCAGATATAAACTTTATATGCAAGCATTAAAAAAAAGAAGAAAAGAAAATACTTTGCATACACCTGAATTGATGACATATATACTTTAAAGTGAAATTATTTGTCACTGCTTTGACACTTTTTTGAATACTTAAAATTTAACATCAAATTATGAAATTTAACAACAAAAATATTTTTACACTTCCTTTACATTATTAAAAAAGCTTATACAGGGTGCTGTGACTAAATTTGTAGGAAAAAAAAGTAAGCATTTTTTAAGCACTTTATAAGCACGTTAAGGGGAAAAGTAAGGACTCGTGAAAATCTTAATGCTGATTAATCATCTTTTATTCTTTTAACTTAACAGGATTTAAGTAATAAAATATACAAGAGAAATTTAGTACCTATCCTACTGTCATGACTAGAATATATTCTCATTAACTGTCACAGGAAAACATTTCTACAGAAAAAAATAAAACCAAAAATACTTATGCAACAAGATTTTAAGGTACAAAACTAGAATGCTAAATCAATAATTTAATTATTTTTATACATAAAATAAGTTCTGCTCGAAACTCATACATTTTTTTAAAAATAAGAGCTTTTAAGCACCATGATAAAAAAAAAAAAAGCACTTTATATAACCTTTAATAAAAAGTGCGTTTTAAGGGCTCAAAATCAAAATAAAAGCACATTTCATGACTGTATACACTCTGTTATATATATTTGCTGTGAATATAACATTATAAATATTTTAAATTCTTTCAATCTTGCAAACTGCACATCTTTTCTTTGAACAGTTATACATGGAAAATAGCTACAAAATTCCCGCTTTTAAACATCTAATAACTTACTCTAACTCCCTGCTGTTGCAGCAATAGGAGCCATCTTGGTTTTAACTGAATCATCAACAGCTGGCCAAGTTTCATCTAATAGCTGATATAAAGGGGTCTCAATAAATAAGTAATTGAAAAAATAAGAGATTTCTGAGTGAGAAAATGATATTTTGAAATTAAATACTTAAAGTTCAAAGCTATTAAACAACCTATATAATATAAGAAATCATAAAACTAATTAGGGAATTTAATTTAATTCATTAACTAATTCATTATTATCAATTCAAAAAAATCACCAAGTGGTATGTACCTGGGTGCAAATTGCCTCTTCATTCGAAAGAGATTTCCAGTCGTTCTTGAAGTAAGTTTAAATAGATATATGAGAGAAATGTTCAACATTGATTGAAAAAACAAATAAAATAAACATATGTTTTATGTGATGAAATATTTTTTATTTATATTTCTTATTCAAAAAATCATTGTTGCATCTTAAAAAAATCCATCGCGGGTGTCCAAACTATATCACGCATGATGTACCACTGACATAATTTAATACTAAAAAATGCAACACTGAAATATATGATTAATATAATTTAAAATTTCGAATTATTGATCATAAAGCCAGATAAATTTACATCAACATAGCACTCTTATTTAACTATTTTATAGCTATTAAATTTGGAAATGAACATTACTCTTTAAATCAAAATTACCAAATTTAGGCACTGAACAATGAAATAATGCTGTTTGACGCTCCTCGCGAAAGTGCTAAGTACGCTTCATTGTTGGTATATCAGAGCAAGAGATCTGGGCTTTACTAGTAATATCATAATCTTTTATAATTTTTTATCAAATAAACCACCAGGTATAAATCACTGGTATAGAATCAAAGAAATTAATCAATTAATCATATTTACAAATAGGGAACAAGTCAAATAAAAGCATTTAAAAAAATGACAAGAAAAATAATAATTCAAGAAAAGAAAATTTCATTCCCCCAGAACTTCCAAACACTCCTATCCGTCTCATAATGACCTATCTGCCTTTGTTCTCTGGTTTGTTGATACTGCAAGAGCTTTTATCCCATTTGTGCAATTTCTCATGCTTCTTCTACAAAAGCAAAACAATTCACTTATTATTAATATCCTTAACAAATATTTCTAATTAAATCTGTTTGCATTTTACACACAATACAAGAACCTCATTAATGCAAAAGAAAATTACCCAAAAATAGCAACTTCTCTAGATGTTCTGGGTAACAGGGAGTGGCCTCTCAACTTTCTCTTATCGAATTTTCTCTATGCCAAGAATGCCACATGCCAAAGGCAAAAAAGCCTTGAGGTGAAACAGAAGTTTAACTTACATATTGCGCAACAATGGTCTTGCATCATTGTGTGATGAGAAAGATTACTAGGCGATTTGAACACATTTTTTTCTAACTAAATTGAAACAAAAGTTGGTACAGATCTACAATTAAGATAAGAAGAGCACATATCAAATTTTATTTATTTAAACTATAAGGTTAAGAAGTTACTGTATTAACAAGTATGCCATTATATAGATAGCCAACCTTTGACGGATTTTGCCCAAAATCTTTTATACGGATCCTTGATGATAAAACTATGTGCCAAGCAAATTTTATCTGAATGAGCTATTTAAATTTTTGAGTTATCGTGTTTTACATGGAACACGTGACAGACTTCCTTATGGACAGATTTGGTCCAAAATTTGATAGAAAACCTACAAATTAGTGTAAAGATCACATACCAAATTACTCAATTTCTAGCTGTATTGAGCACAGTTCACAGACAAAACAATTCCAAAAATTTGTTTTTGGACTGTGGGAGGTCTAAAATGGGGAGAGTTTATCAAAATCTCGAAGTTTGAATTTTTTATAATTACAACACTTTCTTGTATACTTAATACAAGAAAGCAAAATGTTTTAAGAATAAAAAGAAATGGAGGTTTGCGTTGGGGTACAACGCACTTTGTTATTTTTGCATTATCTTTCTCAGCTTTGAGAAATAATTCTGAAAAAATTATTGTGCCCCAGTTTGATATTACTATACAAATAAGGTAATAAATAATTTTAATGTCCAACCTTACTTCCTGTGAGAGGACTATTCTTGGTGAAACTAACAAAAACTATTAGAAAATTCTCATCACTATTTATGAAGCTTGATTCATTTTCTCTAAATATCAACAATATCACTATCTAAAGAAATTTCTTGGCATATTGCTACTAAGGTCTTTCAGCCTTTCACTTCACTGGTGACTTGCATTATGTGTATTGATGTATTTAAAATATCTTTCAGCTCTTAAAAATAATCTGTATTATTTTAATAATTACATCTAAATTGAAATAAACTGTTTTCTTGGATTGAAATGATTGCCACATCCACTTCTAGATGTTCTAGACAAATACATCATGCAATAGTTTTTTTGTTTAAAAATACATATTATATTTTTTGGTAATATTCATTAAGAATGAATACCAACCTTAAATGGTTTATACAATCATCCATGAATGGGACTGAAGGGAAGCAAAACTTACTATTATGGGTAAACATATGAGCGGTCTCATTATTATATTTTTTTGATACGCTTTACAAATAAAAAAAACATCGGGAGTGGTCTCCTCATAAACTTTCAGATACTCCACACGGAAAAAAAAAATAATAAAAGGCAGTGAAACTAACATGCATCCCACATGTGAGAAAAAGCTTGGGAAACCGGAAGCTTAGAGGTGGAAAGGTATGGTAGAAGGTAAAAAAGAATTAATACAAGTGGACCGCGCACTACTTAATAACGCTGGTCATTGTGTGATGAGAAAGACAAATAGGTGATTTGAATACCTTATTTCCAATCCCATTGAAACGGAAAATTATTGAATCTACAATTAATGTTAGCAGGGCTCAAACCAATTTATGTATCAAAGCTCGTATATTTACAAGTTATATTGTCTAGAAGTATAAAGCATTATATAGATTGACAGAAAGTCATCCTCGGAGGGATCTGGCCCAAAATTTGATACGACCTACATACCCTCGATATAAACGTGTACCAAATTTTATCCATCTAGCTATCAAGTTTTTGAGTTACAGTGTTCATGAACGCTGACAGATTTCCCGTAGACGGATTTTGTCCACCTGATAGAAACCTACAAATTATGTGTCTAGATCACATATCAAATTCTCATCCCATTAGTTTTCGAAGTATCGCGGTTCACAGACAGACACCCCAAAATTGTGTTTTCAGACTTAGGATGCCTAAAACGTGAGATTCGGCCAAAATCTTGAGTTCAAATTTTTTGAACGACTACTTTCTCTGTATGCTGGTTGATGAGAAAGCAAAAAAAAAAAAGTGCTTAGTTTAGTTATATTAACGCCCGCTGAAGCAACACGAGGGCCACTTGGACGGACTCTGTACTTTCAACCTCGGGTCGGGGATGACTAGGACACACCTGAGCTGGCACCCTCCAAACTTCCACAATGGGAGATTTCACCACGTATGATTTACGGTAACAGGCCCCATACATGTATGATCTTCAGGAATCGGCTCAACCTGGAACCCTCCAGACCCAAAGCCGGTGACTCCACTAGTCACAGCCAAGTAAAGAAAAGAAACAGACAAGGGAATACTTGATTTCCAAAGCTCTGTAATCTGCTTTAAAAAGCTTACCAAATGAAGAAAAATGATTCCTATTTTTGAAAACTTTAAAAAATTATGCATGCAAAGTTAGTTTACCAGTTCTGCCCATGATTTTCATATATACTCCAACACACCTCAGCACGTTTCCAGGTTGATGTAACTTATTGTTGATGCTGAAAGCAAATTCAAAAAATGGCATCTGCAAAATACTAGTTAGACCAGAAAACATAGTAAACTCCCTACTACATACAAGTAAAACATGTCTTTCTAATCCAAGAAATGTCAGCTGCACTAAATACAAAAGATTCAGACTTATTCTGCGTATTACACATTTTAAATTGTGCTGAATTAAAATTACCAGTTATTATACAACACTTCCTTCACAATGTCAGCTAAATCATTAGTCACAAATAAGTAAATTAATGACATTCCTCAACGAAACACGCCATGCAATTGACAATTTGTAAAATTGATACCCTTTTATCAGCTTTTATTATTATTATTGGGTAACGAATCATCATTTTGTAATTTGGTATAATTATTAAAACAAATATTCTGGCATGTTCATTCTAACTACTTTTACATATGATAATTGTTTAAATATCTTTTATAATCATGAACTACATGCACAACGTTTGACCAAGATTTTTAATGAATCTTTTCCCCATCAATTTTACACCACCAACACATATATGTTCAGGAGAAGACAGTAGCTTTAGATGATAAGATAAAATAAATTTGACAAATTCGACAGTGATTTGAAAAGCTTGTGCAATATATTAAGTGCAAGTAATCAATGGATTTTCAAACCATTCCAAAATAATCGAAAACTATTTTAAATGCAAAAAAAGTGAGTAATAAATTTTTTAAAAAATTATTTGAAAAGATAGGTAATTAAATAATTAAATAGATGGAACTACTTAAAAAATATGCATATGGTTGTTTGTATATTTTACTTCTCTTTTATGATAAGATAATAAATAATGAAAGGAGATTGCAAAAAATGACATTTTACAAATAATTCTAATGTTGCAAAATTTACTCTCTCAACCTGTTTTACTCACTGTTACTATCTAAAATATATATATGCTTTATGACAATTTTTCCTTGTTTTTTTTTGGGGGGGGGGGGGAGATATGAAATAATAGCTGATAAATAAAAAATATTTAACAGGTTTAATTATAATCATAAATTCCTTAAACTATACTTAAAACTGAAAATGGTCTTCTATATTCTAGGTTATTTTTATTCAGCTGTTAATAACACCTAAAAATATTTGTTAAAATTGACAGTTCTAATAATTCATTCATTTATATATTTCTTGTAGTATCATTCAAAATGTTAGAAACATCCAGCCAGAATGGGATGTCGCACAACAGAATAGACTTATGTACTCTGTTTTAATTTGATGATCCCAGCTTTATTTATACAAACCATGCAACTTAAAACTGTTCTTATATTATAATATTAGGTTCCAAAATTCCCACTTGTGGTCCTTTGTGAAATTCATCTTCTTTATAATGGGCAGCCTTAGTATATACCCCATTCCATAGCTTTCTTTTCTCCAAGCAATGTGGATTTTAGAGGTAAAGGACCCTAAAAGTCAATTTTAAAAAATATCAGAACAGAATTTAGTATTTTTAATTGACGTACGCTAAAAAAATAAAAAATTAAACAAAAGGTGCATATTTTCTAATATTTTCACACGAATTAATAGATGATCTGCATGTTACACAGTGTAGTAGAATAGCATGTAGAACCTGGTTAAACCAGAATAATAAGTTGACAAAAATAAATAAATATTTATGCTGCAAATCTACCTTCTCGCAGTGTCAGCGACCAGCAAGATTAAGAAGTGTTTGAGTGATTTCTACTATTTGAGTAGTCAAAGCCAACTGTAAGCTCTCTGCCAACTCAGTTTAGCTGCTTTTCCTTTTGCACCAGACCAACAGGAAAGGAATATTGTATTAAACAGTGTCCCTAAAATGATTAGCATCATGTTTCAGGCAATTTCATCTACCAACTATATATTAAATTTTTCAATGAAAGATTAATTAACGTAACAGGCTAAATTGGGGCCATGGCCCTCTCTCAAAAATCCCATGTCATAAAAACGGACCTTCAATGGAATCTCCTTATAAAACGGCCCCTTCACAAAATTCAAACTTCATAAAAGGGCCCCTCTAGCCAAACCCAAATTCATGTAAAATATAGAAATATGATCTGTTAAATTATTTTATTATGATAAAAATTTTTTCACAAAATATTTTTTCACAAAAATATTTTTATTTATCACAAAATAATTTATTTTTCCAAAAATAATTTTTTTTTCCACAAAATTTTGGCCCCTATAAAAAAAAAACCGGATCAATTCTCTGCTAATGCCTACTTACCCATATTGTTTTATTCCATTATACTAAACTTCCAAATGATAAAGTTTGTCTCATATTATTGATTTTCATAAAATTAACTTATTAAAAAAAAATTAATTTTATAATAACTCACTGAAAAGATAAAGATTTACATTTATTTAAAGGAAAGATTATATTAATTTCTACCGCCGATCACACCACTATATTCATGCACTACTATTCATGCATTTCAAAAACTAAGAATGATATATCTTTTTTATTTGTAATGAGTTTTAATTGATACAGAATGACTAAGCAAATAAAATCAAGATATCAATAATATAAAATGGAGAATACTATACAGCAAAATTTAAAAATAAGACTTAAAAAAAAATAATTCCAATTCTTAAGAATTCTTCCAGAAATAGTCCTTATGAATAAGATTTTTCCTATGAGTAACCTCTTTAACTAACAAGCAGTTCTTTTGTTTTTTCCTATATATAACTGGTTTTGTGACTAACCCGTTTGGCCAGACTTGGTAGTGATTAAATAAGTTTCTCAATATTTCACACAAGTCAGATAACTGTGCAGGAGTGATCTCCCTTAAACTTTCTGTAAATTCCTAACAATGTAGAGAAAAAATAAGCTAAAGCAGTGAACCTACAGGAAATCTAAACGAAAGGGAGAAAAATACGTAAAACCGGGTCATGGCCACGATTTCCGAAGGTCGCCCACGAGGGCTGGGTGTAAGATAAAACCAGTATGCATGCATTCAAGTGATGGTAAAACTGTGTATTGAATTTTATTCATCTAGCTATTCAAGTTTTGAGTTATAGTGATGACTTGACATACAGACAGACAGACTTCCTCATTGAAGGATTTGTCCAAAATTTGATAGAACCGCTAAAATATGTTTAAAGACCACATGCCTACCATCCCCATAGCTCTAATAGTTTTCCAGTTATCGGTTCACAGACAGACATATAATTCCAAAATTGTGTTTTTCGACTCAGGAGGTCTAAACGGAGATTCTGGGCCAAAACTGAAGTTCACTTGATTACATTATTTTCTCTTTGTATACTTCAGAAAGTAAAAAAGTCAAGTGTTTTGAAGAAAAATGTAAAAAACTATGAAGTGGTATTTCTCCCAAAAATTTATAATGCAAGAGTCAATATTCAACTACCAATGTGTCACTACCATATCAGGGATGGCAGCTTCAAGACAAAAAAATAATGACAAAAAGTTTGCTCTAGCAGGATTTGAAGTTAATTTGGTACAATTTAGAGACTGCTGATAGAGACTGTTTATCCAATTTTTTTACCGCGTAGACAACTTAAAATACATTCTTTTTGCTATTGCAGGGGTGCGAGGGACTTATGCACTGAAATTCCTCATTAAATTTTGCGAAGGCGTGCGGCTGCACAAGCAGAATTTCAGCGGGTTACTGGTTCTGTAATTATTATATTGTTGGTGATTACCTTGAGTCAAAGAGAAGAAGTTTTGTCTGCCGCACGATATAAAAGCCATGTATTTAATCGGTATGTATGCACAGGTGCTACCTGACTCGCGGAGGTGATGTATCAGTTGAATGTATATAATATGTTACAGTCTTTTAATTACCAAGAAGACAGTTTTGACATCAACAATGCCATTTACAATTGAAAATGGATTCTGGTTCTAATTCAGTGTACCTGCTATTTCTAATAATTATATTACAGACAATTATATTATTAATGCAAATTGTAAACAATCTGTATACACATGAAAACACTGAAGACCGCAGGTTTCCATCGCTGACTATCACTTCAAAGTCGCACTATCTACTTCACAGATAAATCAGATATTTATAACGCCGAAGGAAAACGCCATCAAAATTCCATGGGTAGCCAAATGGCTTGTGGTGGTTAGAATTCCATTCTGACTAAAAAATCAGAGCATAACACTGGAGTTTAAAAGTCTCGCTCAGAGGGACCCTGGAAGAGGCCAG
Organism: Araneus ventricosus; assembly: GCA_013235015.1. Taxonomy (NCBI): domain Eukaryota; kingdom Metazoa; phylum Arthropoda; class Arachnida; order Araneae; family Araneidae; genus Araneus; species Araneus ventricosus. The sequence goes on along the minus strand of BGPR01003321.1, from coordinate 25,142 downwards.
CAAAAGAACGATGAGTAGATTGAAGCCTCGGCTGAGGTAGCATAAATAAAATCTGCTGATCAGGGAAATCTAAGAGCAGCGACAAGCAGCTGTAGAGAGGGAAAGAAGATCACTCCCCCACCTTCGTTCAGAGTTAGCCGCCCCTTTTTTAAATACATGGTGAACGAAAATTGTATTTTCGATGAAACAGTGAAAAAAAAAAACAGGCTTAGGACAACAAAATGGCACAGTTATACTTCAAGAGAATGGCCAGCTTTAGAAACATAAAATGACAATATATTTGTTACTATTTTATTCCTGCACCCCAGTAGAGGTAAATAAAAATAAATATTGCAAATCTCATCACTCATTACTGGGAAGAAAATGCATGTTTCCTACTCAGCAGCTGATCATTCAGCCAGAGCCGCCAACAAGATCGAAGAGCAGGGGAAGTGAGATTCCTTCAGTAGAACAACACTCATCCTCTTTAACTACTCCAACCAATCATCACGGACACTCCGTCGAAGCCCATGCCTGAGCCTAAAGAAGAAAAACAACAATGAAGAAGATGCTCGCATTATTATTAGAAATAAGTATATTACAGTAAAACCATTAATTTGGAAAGTGATCAGACTTACAATAAAATTCAACTTATCCCAAAAAAATTTGAGTATAAGAAAAATGGGTTATCTAAAATGAGTACAGAAGAGAAAATTATAATTTCTAGACTAAAAAATGATAAGAAAATTTTCTTTATTTAATAATTATAATAAATAATAATAATAAATTGTTAGAATAAATAATAATTAAATACATAAACAATAAGTATTTTTAATAAATAAATTGATTATAGCTAAAAAATTTTAATATGAAAATAATTTAAATAACTAAAAAATAATTTTAATAAATAAATGGTATAGACAGAGTGGCTACAGAAACCATGAAAAAAATTTCCCTGACTTTTCCCTGACTAAACTTACATCATTTCCCTGATTTTACATTACTAATTATATTATTTCTTACCCTCTCCTACTCCAGAATTTACTGTATACAATATATATTATTAAAAACACTTTAACAGTTATTTTATATGAAAACAATTATACATTTTTATGAAATTTAATTTTTAAAAAATGGAATGAACATCTAAAAAAATCTAATAAAACAGTACATTACCTTTCTTATATGTAAAAAATTGTTTTGAAATTTTAACAAAATACTTTCGTTTCCCTAAAAAACTGCATAAGAATTATAAGAAAACATTAAAACTTTTCTAACACAAATTAAATTATATTAACAGTAAAGGTTATATTATCTCTTTGTCTTCAAAACTTTAAAAACAGTCTTCAATAACTAATTAGTGCTCTTTTTCATGAGTACCAGAATAACATACAGTATTAGATATTAACAGTATAATTATACGTACCTAATATATCTTAATTTCCAAATTTAAACAAGAGAAACTGCCAAAATATTACTCAAATCTTATTCTTAACAAATCATAAGAAATTAATTGATTCAATTGAAAACTTGTGCTTTATAAATGAATAAGTTTTTTAATTCCATTTATTATTGGCAAATAATGCTAGATATAAGACAATTAATTTATTAATAACTCAAATAACAAATAACTATTAATTTTCTCCCTGATTTTAGATATTTTACGAATTTCCTTGACTTTTCCCTTGATTTCCTGGTTCTTCGGCTTCACCTGCAGGAGTAATTTCTTGAAAATGACAACTGAACAATAAAACTTCAAAATTAACAGTGCAATTCACATCTAATGTATTCAAAGTGTTTTTAAAAAAAAGTAAGGAATTTTTCATTGCTTTTTTAATACAATATATACAATAATTTATACAGCAATAAAATCCTCAAGTGAATTACGGGCCTTTAAAAATTATTCACTATGATCATCACAAGGTGTGGGGTAAAATGAAAAACAGTTCAGGAAAGAAATATATTTTCAGGAAAATGACTTTGAACTGAATCCAATTAAATTCATACATTTTAGATAATTTTAAACCATACCAATGGTTTAACAAAGATTTCCACAATCAATAGTTAGGTCTTGCTTGAGGCAGACATTGATTGGTTTAAATATTAAAATTCAAAGCTTCATAATGACTGGGCTTTTAGTCGCAGAAGAGTGGAACTTTTTTTTTTTTTTGTTGTTGTTTAAATGTTAGGTAAAGGATTGAATATCTAAAAGACAAAATAAACACAATAGAAGTAATTTAATTGGTCTAAGGCGTAAGAGCTGCATCATCCAAGAAAAATTAAGTAAGTACAAAGATATAAATACAAATTAAGGGAAGTTTTAATTGTGAAATATTTTAAAAATATGCACACAAACAATGGTGAGGGAATAAGAATCTGGTGGATGACGCCATCAGAGGCCATTCATCCACAAAGAGATCCAGAATAGGTTTCCTGCAGAGGAAAAAGACTCTAAGGTCTAAATTAATATGAATTTTCCTAAGGCCTGAACTCACTCTTGAATAAATTGGAAAGAAAAACATTTATCCACAAAGAAGGAATTCAAAACAGTCTTTTAAAACAAAGTCTGAAAAGAAGGGCTGAAAATCTCTTAATTTTTACTAAGATGTGGAATGAAATTATTTTACTAAATATGACTAATAGGAAATGGGGAATATAAATTTTAACCATTATTTTTTCTGCATTACATTTATAGATTCAACAACATAAAAAATATAATTCTTTAACTCATTTAAAGTATTTTTCAACTGGCAGTATACATCTATTCCTACGAAATTAGCTAATTTGTCCACAGTTAGAGGAACACCTACATATTCAGTCATATATGTATGATTTATTCTTTTGTTCTTTATATTATAAAACATAGAAAATATGTTATGACTTCTATGACAAAATACAAGAGCAAAACTAATTATTTGACAAGATTTATTAATTACTAGCTGTTATGCCCAGCATTGCTCGGGTATTAAAATATTTCTCATGTCGAATATTTTTTATGTAAAAAAACCACTTACAGAAAATTACAATACCTAAAATTCCTTTACGTCTGAATGTTTTTTAATTAAAACCAGAATATCAGTTGAACGGTATCGATTTTAAAAACCGCTGATAGCTAATTTTCCATAAGTTATTAATATTTATTGCATAGGTACTTCCACCCTGTCTATAAATCTTGCAGTATAATTAAGATTTAACAGATGTTTTGGGGGGGAAATTACATAGTAAATTTTTCATTGAGAAAAAGCATTAGAATAAATATGAATAAAAAAATTTGTCTTAATCCAAAAATCTTCTAATGTGATCTAGCAACAATTCTTATGTATTCTTCTTCACCAATAAAAAAAAGTGTTATAAATTGAATTATTTATTTATTTAATTTTATTATTATTTATTTAATTTTTGAAAAATTATTAAAATGAGGCCAACGAATTAAACGGAAATGAAACTTATGTCATGAAAAACTAATTTTTTAAACTTTAATTATGTGTAAAAATAGTTTTGCAATACAGTAAACTTCCTCGATTATCCGCAATCAACTGAAAAGCTCAACTAACCTAAAAAATTAGAATGAGTTTTTTCTAAAAATTTTACATCTACAGCCTAAATTTAGCACGCTGCGACGCTCCATTCCATCCAGGAGGACAATTTATTTCTGAATGCAACGCTCGCTCCGCATTTGAGGGCGCTTGAAAGATAAAAAAAACTATATACAGTACTGTAATTTACAGAATTTAGGAGGAGGGGAGGTTCAAAGCAAAAAGTGAGAACCAAAAATAATAATAATAAATAAAGGTCTCACCTTTCGGGCCACAAAACAAGACCTAAATCGGCTAAACTTTTCAAAAGGGCAAAGGACAGAATCAGTAAAAAGAAAAAAGCTCATGGTGGGGGGGTTATCTAGAATGGTAAGCCTCTTTCTTTCCTTCCATTTATTTACCTCTTCAAATACCGGGCAGATGTGTTCACTATGACACGTAAATATCAAGTGCAGGAGAACTGAGGCGCCGAGAATTGTGCAAATGTCCCTCATGACTTCTAAAAGATAATTAATTTTGATATTCAATCTGGGATTTGTTTATGATCACTAAGAGCTTTATTATGCTTCCTGAGTTGAATATTTTTTTCAGTTTCACGCTATTTTTATATTTTTTACAGTCTATATATTTACGGGTAAAAAATTGCCATAGATCATACTTTTAAAAATTTTATCATCAATTTTAAATTAAAATCTTTCATATAATATGCTTGAAATACAATGTTATGAAGATAAGGTGAAGTATTCTTAAAAATAATGCACATTTCAAAATGACAAAAACAAATTAGTTGGTCGAAAAATCTTTTTAAAAAAGTCTACAATCTACCTCCCCCCCCATTTTCCTCGGCCACACTCAACTATCCGAATTTTCAGGTATCCGAAATCGAGTTTTCCTCGAGACGCCAATAGTTAAGCTTTACTGTATAATACATATTTCTATAATATGGAAAATGCCAAAATCTTGCTTTAATTTCCAATTAAATGAAATTTTAATAAGATTTGGGGGGCTTTTAAAAGTTATGGTTGACTCTCTTCTTATATAAAATATATTTATAAAAAATAAGCAAAAAATTTCAGAAATAAAGGTAAACAAAAGTCTCATTATTTCAAAATCGTCTGCATATAATTAATAATCATTAAACTTTAAAAAATTAATAAAATTTAAGGAAAAAGGTCACCATATAAAATTGGTGTCATTGAAAAGATAAAATTTTGAATTAAAGATGGTATAAAAATATCAGTTAACTTTTAGTTTTATTGAAATTGATCCAGTAGTTTAGAGGAGATGGAACATACCTAATAATGACTTATATTTTTATTAAGATTGCAGGTATACAAAATATGTGATATTATCTTCTAGCACCTAGATGAATGAAAATATGAACATACCCTTTGTAAGTTGAAGACATTAATTGGAAGTTTTGACGGGTTCCTAACATCAGAACTTGTAGCACTTATGTCAGCATCAGGGATTTTTCTTCTTGCATACATCAGAGGATCATCAGTATCTCTGTGCAGCAGTGCCTCATACATACATAAAAATGGAACCAACTGTGTAAATTTTAAAACTTGTAAGAGCAGTAAAATTCAAGTTTATAGTAAATATTAGGTCTACCTTTATAATAATGGCTGAATGTGAACGCCAGCATTTTGGTGTGATTAAAATGCGACGCTGTGAGAACTTTTAGTATTGAATAAATATTTGATATATTTTTTCCTAATTGTATGACGACAGAGCATAAGGTATCCATGGCTATTTCAAAAAAAATTAAAAAAGACAGAAACAATAAGTAAAACAAGGAAGAATAATATTGAGTAAAAATTAAAGAAAAGGACCAACTGATTTATAAAACTGAATAAAATATTTTGATTGTTTTTCACTTTAAAAAATCAAAATACCCTTTTAAATCGATATAAAACATATGTTATTTGAAAGAGAAAGTCATCAAATAATAATTTTACACACTTTAGGATAGATAATATATATTATTTTGCAAAAATAAGTTGCATGCTAACTTCTAAATCAGATTATTATCGTCAACTTTTGGCATTTATGATCTTTCAATCTTAAATAATTTCAGCCACCATAATTAAAGTTCAAGTGTAAATGTGCTTAAAAATTTAAAATAAATCAAATAAAGTGTCAATTAATGATGAAACCAAAAAATATTATTATGTACAATTACATGTAGATTCTAAATTTACAGGGTGGCCATCATTTTTGCTGTTTCCTAATTCTGACTTTTCCCCTCATTTCCAGGTTTTATAAAAAATTTCCCTGATTCTTTTCGAGGTAGTCCATCAACCATAGAAAAAAATTACCTGCACATTGGTCATATTAAGTATCTGTCTGCCAGTATGGTTTGAATAAAAAAAGCAAAATGTTTGAAAAGAACATTTTATTTAAAACTTTTCAATAAACCATAAAATAACTAATACATTCTTTACTAATTTAACAATTTACTGTAAATCTAATTTTCCAGGTTTTTCCGATTAAAATATAAACTAAAAAATCTTAGGACGACCAAAAAATCTCAATAAAAATATACGCGGTAAAAATAAAACATAAAAAGGCAAAGAAAAATGTAAGAAAACGATTTTTTGATGTTTATAAATTAAAAAAACAGAAGCATAATATTCTGTCACACCTAATGGAATCGAATAGTTTGCAAAAGAAGAAAAAAAGCAACTTTTTATTCCAACCAACTTCCTTCAATACAGCTCAAAATGGACAATATATAAAGAGAAATAAATAAAATAAAATATCAAAGACAAAAAAAAGAGAGAAAAATAAAATTCGCAAAAATAGGGGGAAAACCTGAATTTACCATTTAAAATTAAATAAATAAAAATCTAATTTGAATTTTTTTAAAAAAAATTACTGTGGCGTCAGCTCCCCTCTTGTGCTAATCCATCACTTTGCTAAATTTGATCTCGTATATCAAAGATCTGGGCGTGCGTAAAGGACGAAAAAAAAAAAAAAACGTGCATACATAATACTAAAAAAAAAGTGTTCTTTTAAATGTATGGGTAACGACTTTCCCATACTTTGAAGATCCCATAATTTATCAAAATGATCAGTAATCATAATGTTTCCCAACACTCAGAGAAAAAAAATATACACAAAATAAACAAACAAAAAAAATGCTGAAAAAAAAATATTACCACTAATTTCAAATACTTCATAATTCAATGAAAAGATCTCCAGAAATGGAAAAACAAACTAATTCTGGTATAACTCCTATTTGATATTAAATCATCATAAAAGCAGGCAATAGTGTGGATGCTAACTTGTAGACAGATAAAGAGAAATGTTCGATCTCGTAAGCTATCTGAATCTCCTTGACATGTAGCCAAATCCCGGTTCTTCTTCCACATCTGAGTGTGATTATACTATGGATTTTCATCTCAAGAAGTATCATCTAATTTAACTACCAAAGGGAACGTGATTCTGTTCATATAGAACCAGTCAACGAAGGTCCAAAATGGGGGTGAAAAAACATTAACTCATATTTTTGAAAATTGGTACACATGTTCATGAGGGGTTATTATGAACATACTGAAAGTCCCCGCTCCTGGAGAGTGAGTTTGCGGCGCCATCTTGGATTTCATCACCTTTTTTTAGTTTTTCCTGAATATCTTGAAAAATATTGTTTTCAAATTACAATTGATTAAACAAATTAAAGAGTATAAAATTCCCTACAAACTATACTTTTATTTTTCTACCAGCTTTAATTGTTTCCCAGATAATGGGCCTCAAAAGTTGCCGCCATCTTTGATTTCATCTCCCTTTTTTAATTTATCTTGAATATCTCAAAATCTATTCAATTTTCAAATTACATGTAATCAGCATATTAAGGAGCGTAAAATTCCCTACAAACACATGCTTTTATTTTTGTTTCAGCCTTAATAGTTTCCGAGAAAATGGATTTAAAAATTTGCCATCATCTTGGATTTTATCCCCCTTTTTTTAGTTTTTTTTTAATATCTCGAAAACTATTCAATTTTCAAATTACATTAAATACAACAAATTAATGATCGCAAAATCCCCAACTCATGCATGCTTTTATTTATTTTCTAGCTTTAATAGTTTCAGTGATATTTAAGAAAAACTAAAAAGGGGGGGATGAAGTCCAAGATGGTTGCAAATTTTGAAACCCATTATCTCGGAAACTGTTAAAGCTAAAACAAAAATAAAAGCATTCGTTTATAGGAAATTTTGCGCTCTTTAATTTGCTGACTACATGTTATTTAAAAATTGAATAGATTTCGAGGTATCCAAGAGAAACTAAAAAAGGGGGATGAAATCCAAGTTGGCGACAACTTTTGAGACCCATTATTTCCGAAACTATTAAAGCTGGCAGAAAAATAAAAGTATATATTTGAAAGGAATTTCACGCTTTTTAATTTGTTGAATCAAATAAGATTTGAAAATTGAATACTTTTCGAGTTATTCAGAAAAACTAAAAAAGGGGGAATGAAATCCAAGATGGGGCAACATTTGAGACCCATTATCTGAAAAACAATTAAAACTGGAAGAAAAATATAAGCATCTATTTGTAGGGAATTTGACGCTCTTTAATTTGTTAAATCAATTGTAACTTGAAAACTCAATAGTTTTCGAGATATTCTGGAAAAACTAAAAAAGGGGGATGAAATACAAGATGGCAACGTGAGCTTACCCCCCAGGACCGGGGACTTTTAGTATGTTTATCAGAAGCCCCTAACGAACATGTGTACCAATTTTCAAAACTATATGATTTAATGCTTTTTTTCAAACCCTTCGTTGACTGGACTAATAGCCGAAATTTCAGTCCGTCGGAAATTTAAATGTAAACGAGATGTAAACGAAATGTAAACGAGAGTAAAAATTAAATGTCTGGCGAGGTGTTTACATGAACACAAATGGTATTCGTTTTTGACTGTCAGTAAATGACTGAGTTTCATTGGTTGCCAATGGTGTTTCATTCTATTCATAAAAAAAGATCAGCGAATTGTCGCAAAATCAAAAAAAAATTCCAGGTTTAGAATAAATTTCCCTGACTTTTCCCTGTTTTTTCCCGGTTTCCCGATATTCCCTGACTATTCCCGGTTTTCCAGGTTTCCCGGTCGGGTGGCCACCCTGATTTATAGCGTGGACAAAAAATATTAGTTTACTTTTGGATAAAGAAACAAATCTTGTCACAATGTTTAACACCTAAACACAGAAATGTTTTTGAAAATCTAAAGTTCCTTATATTCTTAGATTAACTTATATTTTTTAGATTTGGAGCATCTTATTTTCAGGGGTAGAATAGAGGACTTTATCTTCTGCTCTTTTATTCTGTGCAATTCTTTTAATAAGGTTCATGTTTATTTGGAATATGAAATTGTTGTATTGTGTTAATGGCAAATTTTTGTATTTTGGAAAATGTTCTTTTCGAATCTCAATTTCTTGGAAATTTCAGATCATCAGGGTTCAAATTTTGGACATTAGGCCCCTCACAGAACAAATCCTTTTTGGAATCCTCGCCAGGGGTGAACTCTTGATAAAGTCCCTAGGCAGGATTCTCTTTAAAATATCTTCTGATATCTAACCATTGATATTTTGGATGCTGCTGCATTTTGCACGTCTTGTATTTCAAATTTAAAATATAATTTCTTTTTTCTAGTTAAATTGCCTTTTCATTTACATTTTTTGAGTAATAGTCAAGGAAGAGATAATTAATATAAGATTATAATAAGAATTTGTATATGATAATTTTTCTGTTATCAACTCATTAACAAATTAAAATTTATTAAATATTTTGAACTAAAAGGGTTTCTATAAATATATTTAAAATACACACATATTATTAGTATTTATGATTTCACAATTCAATTATATAATTTCATTTCAGATCATATAATTTAAAAAGCTATACTCTGATTTTATTAAAAATATTAAAAGCTATATTCTATAAAGCTATATTAGATTTTATTAAAAGCTGTATTCAGTTTTATTAAAAACTGATATTTACATGATTTAAAATATATAGTCAATGAAAATGGAACAATTGCTATGTTTGCTTACAGGTCTCAAATCTGGAACAGTATCCAAATTACGAACTAATGGCTGAAGAATACGAGAAACAAATTCTGAAAAATCTAAGGTTTCAGATAGATAATCTATGGTTTCTAAAGCACACCTGCAACAATAGAAAAGATATGATAAACAACAATATACTTTCCTTACAGAAACAATCTGTTAATCATTTTCAAATAACTAAAACACTTGAAATCAAAATTCAGATAATCTTTCAAGATTCATAAATAAAAATAACCTAATCTCAAAGCAATAATTACAATACAAAATAAATCAGGGTTTGATAATACACCCATATTAAATACTAAATAAAACTTGAACAAAGATCTCAAATCTAAATCTCTGATCAATACCCAAAATTGTGGAACTTAATGCAAAACACAATCAGTGCAAAGAAAAATCTAGCAACTGAAATTTACGCATGTCATATCTTTTTACAATACATACTGTTTAACAACTACATGTCTTAAACACAATGAAACGTTACAAACACTTTTCAAATTTGTATTCTTTTACACACCACAGATTTGTATCAAGCAACTGTTGGTGAAATCATCATAAGGCTGAGAGTCTATAAGAACAACTGAAATTTTTGTGTGTCTTATTTTTCTGCAATACCATTCAACAACTACAAGAAGAAACAAACATCCTCTGTTTTTAAGTAATAAATGAAACAGCAACATAAATTATCTCATTTCTTGATAATTATATTAAAAAGATCTTAAGAACAATGATTTCACACATCCAATAAAACATGATATGGAGTAGCATGTTCTTATTTTCAAATGCCACTTTAACAGCAATTAAGTCATAATCAAATTAATATGTGTCAGAAAGATAAATCTTTCTTTTTTATTTTTTTATTTAAATAATTTATTTTAATTTAATAATTTATTTTTATATTTTTTTTATTTTTATATTTTTTTAATTTTTTATTTTTATATTTTTTTATTTTTATATTTTTTTATTTTTATATTTTTTTAATTTTTTTAATATTTTATTTTTATATTTTTATTTTTTAATTTAAAATAAATATAATAATAATTTATTTTTTAAAATAAAAGATAAAATAATACAATCTTTGTAATAATTCACATGAAATCTTATACTGTTATTACCAATGAAAATATTAATAACTATAATGCATTTTAGCATATGAACTTATGGTAGTTACCGCTAAATAATTAGGCATTAACTCTCTAAGAGTTTCAGCCGTATTATTTTGTTTTTCATGTTCAATTCAAAAGCGGATAATTAATTTTTATGTGTATAATTTCTTAAACCACAATAGATAAAATATTCTTAAGATTTCAGAGATTTGATTAAACACAATAAAGATCCAATTACTCACTTTAAAAACCAATTTTTAAGGTTTTTAAATCATTAGATCAAAATAGTTAAAACACATAAGAGGGTTAAACAGTTTATATTTAAACAATGAAATAGCAGTTCAATATGTTATTCTATTCCAAATTGTCATATTTCAATTGTAATTAATTATGAATTCTTCCTCTCAGAAAACTATTACTCTAAGTCAACACTTTTATCTCATTTAGTGAATTTTAATACTCCAACTTTTGAATGACCAAATAAATAACTATAATTACTTTTGTACGCTAAGTGGAATATCAGAAGAATCAAACAGCTTCACAATGGGAGGAATCAATAAGTGAAGATAATCATCCAAGTTGTTACCAAATTTCTGTAGAGCAACCAGGAGCTAAATAAAATAATTTTGTGTAAAAAAAACTTTGCTTGCACAAATAGAATTAAAATAAAAGAAAAAAGAAACAAATCTAGATGGTAGTTACCTTAACAGTTATCACACGTTCCTTGCTAGTGTCGTGTATGAACACTTTCAAAATGTTGTGTATCAGCTGAGGCAAATAAATTTTGAATTCAGCCCCAAGAGCAATAACGACTTGTTCAATGAGTAGAATGATGGTACTCTGCATCTGACTTTGAGGAGTCCAGAACTCCTGTAAAAAAATTCAAAAAATTACATTTCAACAACAGATCAATTAGTAAATCTCCAAAAGAATAAGGAAAAATAAAAAGAACTACTTTCATTATAAGAGAGCATGCAAATAATGAATGATAATTTGAAATTACGTATGATACCACCCTCAATATGTTTTAAAAAGAATGATGTTTTCTGCAGCTACATTATTATCTATTTAGAACCACAGATCATAACAAATAGAAAAAAATAAACCTGCTGATGCAAGAAGGAAAAGAAGAGAGAAAGTACTAAAAAGCATTTTGAATAAAAGTTTTTCTTACCTTTACAAGACCGAAAATGTCATCCAAGTAATTTCTAATGTGAAGTTTAACAATGCTTATTATCTGACATAGCTGTTGAAAGAGAAACTGAAACAAAACAACACATAATAATATGCAAGTTGAATAATAATAAATAATTTTAAAGAGCATATAACATATAAAAAAGAAGATATTTATATATTGCCTTTTAAGAAACATATCATATGCATTTTATTTTTGCATTACTTAAGTGTAACTCAAAAGACAATATTACATATCAGCTAATTTCACTAACGCTGCATTATTTAAGCCTTTCAGTCCCATTATCTTCATATATGCTGAGTCATTTGAAACATTACATTTTCGCACGTTACTCTTAAACAGGGTTCATACACATTTCCTTAAAAGAAAATCAAGGACTATCAAGGACTTTTAAGGACTAAAAAAACCAAAAAATAAGGACCTCTAAATTGAATAAACTTAACGAATTGTAGCGCGCATTTTTGAATAAAATCTCTTTTTTGCAAATTCAACCTATTAGATGATAAATTATAATATAAAACATAGAAGATACATTACAAATTTAACACAACAAAACTCCTAAAAATATGAGTTAATAAATTGATGAAAAAACCCCCATGAAACTGGTAATCAAATTAAATATCTTTTAATTCCAAACTTTTTTCATTCAATTTTACATCCAAGGTATTTACTTTAATTTCTTTTTCAGAAATTGTTTTTCTTAGTTCATGCGATTGAATAAATAAATTTATGTCCTTTGACTTTTCAGCCTCATTAGCTAAATCATTTGCTTTCTCATTTGTTTGGTGCATGTCCGTTTGGAGGAACATTTTCTTTTGTTTTAAAAAATCTATTTCCTCCTCTAGAGCTTTTCGTTTCAGTTGTTTTGTTTTAGTCTTTTCTTTGAATCTTTCACTTTCTAAATACTGTATGTATTTTGCTCTAGCTGAGGTGGCAGCTGTCCTCATTTCTTTAGTAATTTTTAAGTCATAAATAGCCCCAGACAGCTTAATAAATTCATGATTTACACGCTGGAAAATATATGAAGCATCTTTTAAATTTTCTATTTCCAGGGCCTTGTTCACCGAAAAACCTCATTGTCCATGCAACAGTATTAA